>JAGDQP010002605.1:69811-102570 GCA_022664845.1 Lepisma saccharinum | reverse complement strand
TTGTACTGATATCACTTATTTTGTAAGGCTGCCTATAAAAAAAAAGATTTAAAAAATACAGTAATTTGAATTAAAAGCTTTTTTTTTTTTAAAAAAAAGAAAATATTGTGTCCCTCAGGGTTTTAACTTCTGAACTTACACAATTTAAAAAAAACACTCGACCAGGATTTGAACCCGCAAACCCACGCGGCGGAGTCAAGAACGCTAATTATTAGGCTACCGAGGCTTCGCGCTTGCAGTGATGGAAACAGATATTTATTGGAAATGGACGGTGGTTTACAAGGACTCCTGTCTTGTAACAAAGAAAAGTATTTCCTGCTTCTAAACGTGATTTATAGCATTCTGAGTATATTGCAACAAGTCAGTAAATGTTGAATGATTTTGTTGAAGACTATTGGCTATAAAGCAGAGTTTGTTTCGATTAAAGGACGAGGTGGATAACCGATAATGAGTATCATTTTTTTCTCATAGCAACAACGGGCAGGATGCAATCCCACTCAAAACTTGCATTTATATTCTTGACAGAAAGTACATTTTAAATTACTCAAAATGGGAACGTGGAGGTTAGATAAAATTATGTACGGTCATGTATCTTTACATTTTTCTCCTTTACGTCATGCCCAGATGAGTGGAGCAGCGGCGGAGAGTGTTCTCCGTACGGGCTCGTATTTAAGAAGTGGCACGTGTCACTATGGCGGAAGGATACAAGATCGATTTTGCTCCATATCTCGAAAACCGTAACTCCTATCAAAAATCTAAGCTTGGATTTACTCCCATGGGAGCCCGCAATGGAACCCTAAGACCCCTCGGTACCACCAATTTGGGGCTAAAACAAAAAGACACACAGAATGACGGACATACCTTTCTATCATTTGTGAAAATTTTGTGATTCGGTTAAAATAGCCGTAACTTTTGAACCGCTCCACCGATTTTAACGTATGATACACCGTTTGAAACGTATTGAAGCGTAGAATAAGATCCAGTAAGTTTCGGCCGTATATGGTCTGGGGTCAGTGCTATTCTAAAAAATGTGAAATTTTGATATTTTTTTCAAAAGCGCCCTAGGGGGTCCCAAGGAGATCCATTCGACCCATTTTTTTTCCTGTGTCTTAGTATTGGAAAGGGCTTTCAAATGTAAGTTCAAGCATCAAAATCGGACTTATACTTTGGTAGATCCGAAACTAACTGTATACTATCTGAGTGCCGCTAACAGTGTCCTTTGCCAGCGTCACTCAAAGAACTGCCGTTCTTCATGATTATTTTTCGTTATGCTGATTTCGATGTTCACTTTGGAAGATATGTATATTTCTTTTTATGTATAGTGATACAATATTTTATAAGCACTGACAAAGTGTATGTATTTGTATATTAATTCACAAGACCAAACCTTCACGCGTAAATTAAATTTGATCTACAATTCAGTAATATGTTATATATAGCCTTGCACGTCATATGACGAATGTATGAGGGAGTAAATTGTAACAAATCGTTTCGAAATGAACGAAGCTTTTCGAAGGATATTCCTTTTCGCGCGTCTCGACAAAGGTGAGGTTAAATTTATGCATAGACACAAAATAATGCCGAGTAAGCGAAGCGAAGGTGGTTTAATTAAAGCCAGGTTATGTCTCATCCATTGAATCTTGCCATCACCATATCGGACACATTCTAATTTCCGCCATCGAAACTCAGTGGTAGAGCGTTGGCGTAGCATTCGGGAGGTCGTGGGTTCAATGCAAGAGGCCTAACTTAGTTTTTCCTCAGTCACACCAGGCAAATTGCGGGATAGCACCCTCAATTTAGGCCCTGGCTTGTACCTTCCAGCATCCTTGCCACTCCCCTATGCCAGCCTGAGCCTTAGATACCTATAGGCCATAAATAAAATTCAAGTATCTAATTCCCACCCTTCCGCTACTGCAAATAGTTCCCTCTTCACCGACATTTCTCCTTTATTCTGCATTATTTCGAGATGACAACGCTTAAATTTTTCAATATTAACGAATTCCAAAAACTCTTATCCTATAATTTCTCCAGCAAATTTGACCTTCTAGTTCACCCCTCTACGGAACTTAATCCGGAATTAAAAACTAATTTATCTAAGTTACAGTGTAGTCAGCATTTTTTCTGCTTGAGATTTTTTAAAAATTATATATAAGCTTAACCTAGATATAATGAGTATATTACATATAATTAACGACGAAAAATTTAATGACTTGGAATACTTCTGGACAAGATGAACCAATGGTGGTTTGTCCTTGTCTGGCTGGGAAGTAGAGAAGAAAGAGGAACATCCACGCCCTGGGCGGACTTTGAACCCATAAAGCTGTGTCTGTCGCATTCGCAGAACCCCTCCTTAATGATTACGGCTACTCAGATGGGTATAATGAATCTACGGGAATTGACCTATCACTTTATTTATTCTGCGTAATTATATCGATAAAATGTCAAATTTAGTTTTGACGTTTTTTTATATTTTTTTTATTTATGGCCTTTAGGTAATTTTCATAAATGCCGGGAAAGGGTAGCGGAGAGGAAACTACAATCTGGCATTTGCATAGTGTAACAAAAAATCCTGAGTCAGAATGGGTGTCCGTTGGCATCGTTCCTAGAACTTTACGATTGCTAAACCAACGCTCTACTAACTGTGGATTATTGTTGGTGGCTTTGTTAATGTGGGCGATATTGTGATTTTTTAGTACGTGTTTGATATTACTTCCTTATCTTTCCATCAGTACTTACTGATTCTAATATAATTTACATAAAATATATAAAATATCCTGTGTTATCAGTTTTTCCGAGAAACTTTTATTCTTGGTATTCAGCACTCAGCAGTCTTACACAGTTAACGGCTACAGATGGTGGATGGCCGCACTGCAAGTTTGGGGGTGGGGGTGGGGGCATTTTTAGCTTCACAATTTGGGAGCCTGGGCGTTTCCTTCTATTCTAATTCCTCCAAGGATGACGCACTCTAAAATGGGTCGCCGGAATAAGCGCGAAAGAAACAAGCGCGAACGGAATAAGCGCGAAACGGAACTAGAGCGACAGGAACAAGCGCGAAACGGAAGTAACGCTAACAGAATAAGCGCGAAACGGAGCTTGAGAGACGGAACTAGCGCGAAACGGAACTAACGCGAACGGAATGAGCGCGAACCGGAATTAAAGCGACATGAACTTGCGCGAAACGGAATTAGAGCGACAGGAACTTGCGCGAAACGGAACTAGAGAGACAGGAACAAGCGCGAAACGGACTTAGAGCGACAGGAACAAGCGCGAAACGGAATTAGATCGACAGGAACAAGCGCGAAACAGAACTAGAGCGTCAGGAATAAGCGCGAAACGGAACTAGGGCGACAGGAACAAGCGCGAAACGTAATTAGAGCGACAGGAACTAGCGCGAAACGTAATTAGAGTGACAGGAATTAGCGCGAAACGGAATTAGAGCGACATGAATTAGCGCGAAACGGAATTAGAGCGACAGGAATAAGCGCGAAACGGAATTAGAGCGACAGGAACAAACCCGAAACGGAACTAGAGCGACAGGAACATGCGCGAAACGGTACTAGAGCGACAGGAACAAATGCGAAACGGAACTAGAGCGACAGGAACAAGCGCAAAAGGAACTAAAGCGAAAGTTTCGCTCTCATCCGTTTCGCGCTTGTTCCGCGACCCCCTCTAAAATAACTACAGTCCCTATCAGGGGACTACAACGACTACTTCGGTTATCTTCGGAGTTTGACGTCAGTCAATAGGCACAGTAAGTTAAGATCACGCGAAGCACAAGGAAAATCAAATGCACGAACTTAAATAGACAACAAATACGTCCAGATTTTAACTTAAGAAATATATTTAAAATATTTTGTTTTCTTTAGAATATAGAATAGGCATGAATGTTGTGTGTTGATGAGTGAAATCGAGTAAAATTATAACTTCAAAGAGACAATGTAAAACAACATGCCGGGCATGTATTGCGCAGTTGCTTGATGTAGAAATAGGCATAAGAATGGTTTCGGAACTATGCTAGAAATACAAATAGAAGCAATTTTGGAAATAAATAAGTTTTTGTTTTGAATGAGGGTATGTGGACGAAAAAATCGTTTGTCTTTTGAATAAGGCATTATACAATCTGTAAATGTATTTTAGAACTCCGTAAATGTTACCATGAAGTCCGGTTACTTACATCAAGTCTTGCTGTTTTAGAATTTTCATAAGGTATACCCAGCGATTTATATTATTATTATTATTATTTTTTTTTTTTTTTTTTGTTTGTTTGTTTTGTTTTTAGTTTATGAAAACGGAGACTACACTGCAAAGTATGACTGTGTTAATTCAACACTTTTCGATGCCCCAGGACAACCACCACCTTTTTCTTGTGTTAAATCAACACAACAAACGGCGTTGGTGATTCACGACAGTGGATAATTTGTCAAACTGATTCAACATAATGAAAGTTGTCATACTAGCACAAATTTAACACAAATAGTGGTGGTCACCCTAGGACACCGAAAAGTATTGTAGTAACATAACAAGTTTTTACATTAATTGTTTCCATTATTTTTTATTCATTTCCATTAAATACAAGGATGATATAATTTAATTTAAAAAAAAAAGACTCAGAATACTTTCCAGTAAGACAATAATTAACTTGTATCTACAGCTTTATTTCTGTTTTAAAAATATGGGAAAATTATATTTCTTCGAGAAAAAAATGAAACTTGAGAGTTTATCTCCCATAACCCACTATGAAATACTTTGATTGCACCCAGGGCCGGAAGTATACGTCTAGGCGCCTTAGGGCCATATTTATGAATAACTCCCAAGAGGTGGGTGTCTCCCAGGAGTATATAATTTCAATGCCACTGGGAGCCACCCACTCTTGGGGGTTATTCATAAATATGGTCCTTAAGCTCCCTCCCCTCCCCTTTCCACTTCCCCATCTCCCCTATCGCTACATCCCTTCCTACCTTCACATTATGGCAAATTATTATCCTCCGTCCTCTCTCCATTTAATAAGAATAGTAATAATTATTTAACTCTGCTCCTGTGGTTATTTATAACAAACGGTTCAATAATATTATTAATAATAAAATAATGGTATTAAATACGTACTCCTACAATTAGCAATTTTAATTAAACTGCTGTGGTCTACTTGTGGAAAGCGTGTTAATTACGCTGAACAAGAAGACAATACAAACTATTTTCATTCACACAAAACACTTTAAAGTAAATTGAACAAGACAAGATAAGTATTAATGATACATGAATTTGAATTCAGTTAGTAATTATTGTCAAAAAAGAAAGAATTTTATTTACTTTCGAGATAATTATCGCTACGTTGAATACGTGGATAGCTCTTTGAATGTTAAACACCATCTCCGGGAATATTTATCTCCTGAAGATACAAGGGCAAGTTAGGGAGAAAATTTAGGCTTCTTTCTACATAAAAGACAGTTTAGTATATTAAAAAATAAACTAGTCTTTCTCTATCTTTGGATCAGACCGGTTAAGATATTATCCCGACATTGGTGTGGTGAAACTAAATGAAACTCTGGAAAACTTCAATCAGGATGATCAGCAGCAGGATTCGAACACACGGTACGTATCCAGTGTGGACCCAAAACGACAGCTTAAAAAGAGAAACTTTAGTTTTCCTCCTATACAAACATCTAGTGTAAGTTACTCCTTCATGCATCTAGAGTGCTTCAACACAAAGTATTAGTTGCCCATCTGCCACGCCCTGTAGCATTGATTAAAAATTATTATTGAATTTGGATTTTATTTATGGCCTTTAGGAATCTGAGGCTCAGACCGAAAACTGGTTATTGGTCTGTATAAAGGTAAAAAGAAAATAGGAGTAAATAACATTCCTAATATAAGCATTAAAGCTTAGTTTACTGTTTCTACTGTAAATTAACCTAACTTTAGATTACCTGAAGTCAGTTATGTACCAGGGTCAAAGTTTATGGTGTTTGGTGCTGTCCCTACATGGTCCTTAATGTCTCTTGCTAAATATGTTTTTCGTCTCGCGTTTTAAATTGCGCCCGTAGACCCGGGTCTAGTGGTAAATCCGTCCTTGGTTTCCGCACTGCAGTCGAATGCTTCACATTTCGCTATTATCGACCTAAATAACTGGCATGAATGCCTCGTTGTTTATGGCTTGTGGAGCCCTTTCCTTGAAGCGTCCGAGATGGATTTATTACCGGCCTTAAATTTCTTAAACCACTGTAGTACTATGACGCTAGTGTTTGGGTCTTAGGGCGCTTCCAGAGTTCGGACGAAAAGTATAGTGGGGCAAGAATGTAGTGAATAAGAAATTGAGTTTGAGGATAACGAATAATTTCACAAATCTAATATATGTTTCAGTGGCGGTTTTTCATGTGAAGTTGGTGAAGCTGTACTTCACCTATTATTTTATTTCTGCATTAATTAAATAAAGAAAACACAAGTTTCAAAAATACTGAAATATCATAAAATGCCAGCAAGAATAACACCAACTTGCTTTATTATAGTTTTGCCTACAAGTAATTCACAATACTGACGCTAGAAGGCGCCATCCGTCTTGCAAAGTAGGCTCCTTCGGTTTCTCAGCAAAAGGAAGGAAGGAAGAGAGGAAAGGAAGCATTTAGGATTGTCCCTAGCTATCTTCTTTTCTACTGACCTTGAGCCTTGAGCGGAAGTGAGGTCCACTATTTGTAGCAGAAGGTGAACTTCTGGGTCAGGCCATTCTGACCAATCAAAAGCAGCCTGGAACTTAGCGTTGGCAGAGACCTACTCCTTTCTGCCCTGCTCTGTGGCGCCTGTGAAGTTCTCTCTTCCTCTTTCCAAAAGAGATTCACTGCCCAATGCATAGTGAGATACTGGAATTGTTTTCTCAAAATCCCACCTTAGCAGCACTATGAATGGTTGCAACAGGGCTGGAAACTACATGATAATTACCACGGTCATAAGGAATTTCATCGTCTGTACGATGTATAATCCAGATTTTACTACTAGAAAATATATAGTAAATTGGATGCTTAGCATCTTAGTTAAAGTATGTACGATTTTAATACCCAATAAGTTGATCTATCATCTCGCTTTTAAGATAAAAAGAAGGGAAAATTCAAACGCATGTTGCGGAAGAACTAGAAAAATTTCAACGTAAATATAACTATCCAATCGCTGAAGTCTTCTCACTCAGTGTTGAATGCAGAGAATTCAGGAGGTGGGGGGGGGCAGTAGGAATTGCGCTAAAAGAGGAACTTTACTTTCAAGAACAATATTTTATCTTTTGCTATGGCTCATAACAAACTCCCTGGAGAATTTTGAAGCTCCAATGGGGATTTCTCTCGCCCCACCATCTAGGTTCATCATTAGTACCATCAGATGTAATTATTATACACGCATATGGAATTGAGCCTATGTCGAAGCCAAGTACTCACCTTTGGTATTGGGGTTGTCGGATCAATTTCTGCTCATGCTATGTGGGCTTTGTGGTGAACAAACATCGTGTGCGTGGGTTTTCTCGAGGTGCTCCCGTTTCCTTCCACTTTCTTCATTCCACCAATTCATCCCATCATCATCCATACGCCCTGGGCCATAGTTGTCTAAAGGCCTTAAAATTTATTTAAAAAAATCGAAGCCAAGTATGGGAGTTAATCTGTCCATCAAATGTTAAAGCCACAATTTTCCACTTAAATGGAAAAACAAAAACATATCCTCGTCATAATCCGGAGCATATACAAATTTGATAAGTGACATAAATATTTATATTAGTGGCATAAATATTTATATTAATAAAACTTTATGTATATTAATTGGTCGCATCTTCACTATTAATTTTTAAAGACTACTTAAAAATCTTGTCAGTGATAAAATGATCGTGTAAGTTTATATTGCAAATACATGTATTGATTATTTATACGAAGAAAATTTTAATATTAATATCTATTCAATGCATAAAATGAAAATAGCGAAATAAGTTTAGTAGGTAGAGAGACTCGCTCAAGCAGATACTGACAAAATCCTCCATTATTTTCCCTGGTGCGTGAGAATTTCATCCTCGGTAGTTGATTCCGAATATCATCCCTGCCAGGGATAAATCTTTATATTTCTATCCAAACAGATAGTAGGTTGAAAGTTACAAGCAAATACTAGTTTTATAATTCCCCGTCGTATTTTATAACAAATCGAACACTGCCTAAACCTTTATCATGAAGCATAATACAGATTAAAATGTTTACATTCGCAGCTAATGTGGTCTAATGACACAGATATCAGTAATTGTTTAGGACAAATATTTAAGCAGATTATGAGGTAACAGAATTTGCAGTAAAAGCTTGTGTAAAACGGTATTAAAAAGGAACCTGTTGGTTTAACGCGAATAGAAAAATAAATTGTTTTTGTAGATTTGTTCCTAATATACGAGAGCCTGTTAGTTAATTAACCTGACCCCGGATGCGGTGGTCGACTGACTTGAGGCAGAAGAGTTTAGTTCACGGAGTGTCGGGAATGTGTCCCAGGTGGTGTTTATGGAAACTTAAACTTAACTACTCGTATTTCTTTGAGACTAGCGAAGTAATTAGTACTAAAATGACATAAAAAGGGAAGTTTACGAAACGTCCTTGTATCTGATTGAGTTTCTGCCTACTGTTTCCTTCATTCTCTTCAAGGAACCAACGCTTGATGGACAAATCATTTCCATGAATTTTGTCGTAGGCATTCTCGGAATACTGCGTTTAAGAAAACATGCCAATTCCCTCAATCTCAAGGGTGGTGTGGAAAAGTCTAAGAAATTAAAGGTTATGATGTGGAACCGAAGGGAAATTACGATACCAAAATGTAGTTTAGTTTTGGTCGCTTTTTGCCTCATGTGCAGCTCTGAATAAGTACTATATTACTCTAAAAGAGAACCATACTTTTGCAGTAAGAAAAAAATCTATAATTGCATGAATACGTCATGAGAACATGAGAGGTTTTAAAAAGAATGCTCAAGTTGATTTGTTGAGTTGCATTTACATTTGAATATTCAAGGCCTTTGGTAAATGTACTTAGACTCTGGCCGAATGGATAATAATGCGAGAATCAGTGAAATGAAGAAAATGGAAGAAAAACTGAAGAGCCCCGACTTCCCGAGAAAATCGACGCACAAGGCTTTTGTCCACTACAAAGCCCGCGTGGCACGAACCGGGGACGCCACGCACCAAAAGTCCCATGGAGTTTCACTGTTTGAAAAATTACTTAATTACAAACTCAAGAAAAGTATTATTTCTATTTCAGTCATAAATGTACTTAGCACAGCCATGTGAAGGTGTGGTCATTTTGAAAAGAAGTAGAAACTGACTGAAACGATGTATTATTTTGGAAGGTAGAAAATGTGTAGTAAGGAGAACAATATGAATTAATAATTGCATGGTGTATTGGGGAGGGGCAATCTAGCAGGATGCTCAACATTCAGTAATATGAGTAAATGACATTCAGAATAAATCGGTAAAGTCTGGATATTCAGGATAACTGTTACCAGTAGCTAATATTAAAGCGTGTTTACATATAAATGCTTTGGTAGAACTTCACCTACTATTTCAACCACGAGCCGCCACTGATATGTTTCCTTTTAATCGTTATCACCTTTTGCTGAAACTGACAAATGAAGCTCATGTTCACTATTCAAGCTATAGCCTGAGTCGTATGGGATTATAACCATGAAAAGTCACTCGCAGACGATACAATTTCTCGTACGATCCCTCGTATGCAATCTCATCGGTTACATTCTATTATCGTGTAAAGCGCGGATCGTACGATTTTTCATGCTATCTTCGATGTGTTCTCTAAATAGAAACGGTCCTATTTTTCAGCGGATTTTTCGTACAATCTATGACAGCGCCCCTACTGGCAATATAGCATGCTTTCCAATTCGACTGTTTGGTTATGGATTACGAGACAAAGAGAACATATTAATGCTATTACTTGATGCTGAAATTAACATACATAATGGCAACAAAGTTTCTGAAGGAAGTGTAAAAAGGTCGGTATTACTGCAGTATAGCTACTTCTGCCATAGAGGACTGGCCATACTTCAAAATGCTATGTTTTGCATTCCTATAACCATAAAAGGTACTAAATACGTGAAAATATTTTTAAAAATATAATGACAAAGTTCTGGTGTGATCTAATAGCTACAGCTTCTCCTATATATTGTCCAATGCAGTTAGCGTGATTTTCTTTGCTTTGCTTGTGCGTAGAGTACCGAATCTGCTGCAGGCATGATATGTATGAAAGGAAAGAATGTAGAGGATACCGGTATCTTCGCAATCATATCCCCCCCCCACAATGATTTTGATAAACATCTACGCTCTGTGCATCCGAAATAATGAAATACATTGAACAGTAATTACAGAAGTAGACATAATGTAAGTAGAGTGTCGACGTCAAGCCAGAGCTGTGCAAGTCAATACTTGAGCTAGGTAATTAATCGAACGAACTAATTTTTATTCAAGTGTTAAGACAGCTGATCCTCCCTATTCACACCTATATACCTTGAGTGAAATGAGCCTATAAATCACATAAAATCTACATTACTCCTCATTTTTGTATTTTGCATGTATTTTATGCTTATAGGAACTTAAACGTAGCATTTTGAGGCGTTTCCAGTGCTCTGTGGTAGAAGTAGTTAAACCGCAGTATTACTTATTGCCCCAATATATATAAATAGAAATTAATATATCGCGATTTATATACATTTGAACTGCTGTGTAATGTCACATATCTTGTTAACTCAGGAAATTTGTAAAAACAACACATATGACTTACCGAAGACGGTAAATTTTCAACGTTTTTTGTGTGTCCGCATAGAAATATTTTTATTGATGTGCAGAAGTAAAGTTACGACACTTTCGTTACCACTGAAACCTAGTAGAAGTTAGATTATCTTGGTAGAAGAACGTGGCATTAAAACACACTGAATTTCTGTTCCGTCAAGATTCATTGTTATCAATATTTTATTTCTTTTCTATTTTTTAAATGGGCTATACTTTCACAAATATCTGTGGCATAATTACCCTAAAAGTCTGAGATGTCACAGCTATAAACTCCAGCAGTTTCATCATTATCTCCTCGTATCAAAAATTGTACCGTGTAAAACACTATACAATATTGTATGATTTATCGTACGAAAACCCTCGCACTATGGATTGTATACATTCTATGATACGAGAGATCGTACTAGAATTTGTAACTTCTAAATCGGCCTTAAGGAATGTAAAAGTATAAATACATCAATTAAACAAAAAATAATGATAAAACATAAAATTTGCATGTTTACTCGCACTTCGAGATATTGACTACTGACGACCCCTCGTAATGTTTAAAATTATCTAGAGTCCAAATGTAATTATTCAATTTTACTTTTTACGGCCGTCGGAAAAATATCTGGACTTTTAGGATCATAGGATCAATTCGCATACAAAATACAAATGCTCAATGGTTATGAATAAACTTTACAATCTTAACTTTCTTTCAACTGTTCTCAATGCACATTTGAGATATCTTCCTTAACCATACCAATACAACGCATAACATATTAACACGACAAATAAAACGTCTTTTAGTTAATATCGTTACGCTTTCTTGACGTAAGACCTTCTCCTGAATGAAATAATTATACAACCTTTTCTCATGTGCTTTATATTCAACAAGTTTCTCTCATTTGTGGAGATTTCTCACCTTGAATGCCACTGTAAGGCATTTCTCGTTTATCTAGGTTTCTCCCCTGATGGAAACATTTTTAATTTTGACAACACACAACAGTTTTTCTTGCATGAGGAACTGTGTTCTCAATTTGTTTCACCACGTTAATGCGAACAACAGGTTTCTCTTTTAATTGAATGAAATGTTACTTCGACAATATCTTCTGGACAAATTCTCAAAATCTGCAACGCCTCAATCTGGAGAAAAATACAACGTCTCAACCCGTAACTCCTTCCCTTGGACAACGGCGATGAGCGAAAAAGAAACAGAGAGAACGGTTCCAAGTAGGGCTACCACCTAATACCGTAGCACTTGTAGCTGAAAGCGCTTCGCAGCAGCCTACAGCAGTCGATCCACCGAAAAACGATTACTTCCAGAGGATTGTCAGCATTAATTCCCTCTGAAGAAGAAAAAAAAACGCAACCTCTCCGCTATTATCAATCCAGGTACAAAAACTTCTGCACCTTTTCAAGGTGTAGTCATAATTCTGTCGACAAGGCGACTCTCTGTGATATACAACAACAATCGCAGAACTTCTCAATAATGATGACCCCTTCATTACATTTTCATCATCCAAAATAATCTTCCTCTACAACTAAACAAGACGACATCCCCTAAGGGAATATCGCTGTCATCTGTGAAGCTTCATATGGAATGCGCACTACAGCTGCACTTTGCTTTATTGCATTAACTTTCTCTTTTCAGCGGTAAATTGCTTCTGCCCATGCGCGATGGTATATTTTCAGAGCACATATTCTTTTTGAATGACAAATCAAAGTTGTTAATACAGCTGTTAACAAGCGAACGGAGTTTATTTCTACTGAACTGTTCAAAAATAAAAACGATTTTTTTTAAAACTGGAAAATAGAGCATCCAACACGTTACAGTACTACCCCCTCGTTAACCACATCTCTACTGAACTCCTGGTATATTTTTCTTACCGCTGCTCTAGTGTTCGTTCCCAGTTTAAACTCCATGTTTGACCTGCTCTCACTAACGTTCTCCTTTAAGTGTAGTGACCACTGATAGCCGGATACAAGAGGAAGCACTCACTAAGACGTTACCTTGCTCTTATCTGTGTCACATCTCAACAAACAATGTGTGGATTGCCTGTAAATGAACCGCGTGAAAATCCGATAGAACTTTATAGGTTGCCTTCATATTAACTTGTAATTTCGTCGCGTGAGAATTGTTTTTATTCTATGACGTCGGGATTTTTAAGGACATAGAATAAAATAATTTTCACGCAACGATTTGTTGTGCAACAGGTCTCACTCAGTTGGCAAGTTAGTGGGTGGGTAGAAGAAACTGTACTATTTTTTCAATTATTTTCTTTCCTGTGATCATATGCAGTTCAACTTGGGAATAATGGTACGAAATTCGGGATTAAAACTTGGAGCAAATGACTCTAAATAATGCTATATATTAAGGACTCAACGAAATCAACGATGTCTATCCTCAAGATGCCTACATAGCATGAAATGAAACTACATTAATGTTTTCAGTTTATGGGAGTCTGAAGATCGTGAGCAAACTCGAGAACCTCTACTTTGAACCTCTTTTTTTTATATCCTCTTTCAAAATTGAATAATTTATTCCTGTTTCCTCTACTCTCGTCAGTAGATTTTTATACATGACGTATGAATTAAATTTTTACTTGTTAGTGGGTACTCGAGAATGGGTTTGAAAAGGTAAGGAAACACTTGAATGAGTACATAGTGGAGGGTGTAACATGTTTTGTATGTTGAATTGCATAGCTAATAGGATATTACCGAGCGTTATTTTGTTTAATAAAAATATTTTACTAAAAGAGAACATCTTAATTGCTGTACGCGGGAGTGTTGCGTACATGAGATAATCCTCAGTGTAATACCCACTATAATGACGTTGTAGTACGCCTAACTCGAATGCAAAATAATTCTTCTTTTCTGATCGAGACGATCAACAAGTAAATTAAAACTTGTTATAGTTGAATTGTTGAATGAGATAAAATTTAAATTAAGTTATAGGTGTGCTTTGGTTAGATTATGAATCAAGTGAGTCAAGTATAAGACCGGAAGAAGAGTTTTGATTGTTTCAATTTGTTCACTAGTCGTTGCATGACAAGCAGAAGCCGGTAGAATCATTGGTGGTGGTGGTAAATGGTTCCATAGCGGTTAGAGCCAACGAAGCAGGAAATAACTAATTTATAATTCTGGAAGTGCAGGAGGTAAGCAATGTTACAAAATTGTATCATCGTGTAGTTCCGTGTATCGTTGCTATGTACACGCAGTTAATTGTGATTGGCTAGAAGTTGTGTGTAGTTAAAACAACTGTATTAAAACTTATTCTCGAATTTATTTCGGTTTTCAGCTGTTTCATCATGCTTTTTTGATTTGTTGTGGCTTCAGATTATGCTGTTAATGGGATTTTAATAGTAACGTCGGGACTTTTATAATCTTATTTAGTTCGGAATAGGCTAACCTGTTTTTGTAAAACAGGAAAGATCGAAGTCCGGTCTTCGTAAGGCGTGTTTGAAATTTCCGTGATACAGTAACTGCAGTGCAGTGAATTTGTGAGTGGATCCTGTAAGTAGCACGTTTATGTAAAATTTTTAGTAGATGATCAAAGTTGTAATTGGCATACTGTTGTGCTGTATGGTAGAAATCAATCAAGTCCCTTACTTCATTTCATTCGTAACATGGAAAATTAAATACGATAATGCTCTAGTAATTCCATACTTACAATTATGAGCTAGTTAATTTTTGGTTTAGATGAAGAGATCGTGATTGATGAAATTAGCTGATAAGGGGGAAAATACTCGTTTGTGAAGACTCATTTGCTGGTAGGATGGTAGAAGTTTCCAGTATCACACATCCACGCTTTCGATAGTGCTGCTATCGCCCGTACAGTTAATTTTATATTAAACATTCACGCCTTTTAGTGTAGTGGATTGTGTGTATTCTATTGTTCAATAGAGACTAGAGAGAATTCGTCTTTGTATTTGTCCGTTCTTGACAGAATTAAGTACAAGGGTATGAGTAAGCGGAACTATGGCACAGATAAAAGGGAAAGTTCGTGTTAGACCTATGGAATACGATCAGGTTAGAGGGTGTGGTATCTCTTCCGGTAGCAATTTATCAAGAAAAAAGAAATTGGGCTGAAAAATGTTAATATTACATGTATATATACAGCGTTGAGCTGAGAGAAATATTCTTTTGTACATAATTTCTGAAGAATGTGATGAGTTTGCCTCGTTCGAACTAGGCTATGGCAGTCCGCTATTTTGCCATATGTACTCTATACAATTTATTCCGTTAGAAATTATTTACCCAAGCACTTCTATGAATATCTAGCGACAGCCAGCGATAGAATAACTTCGTTTTAAATATACACTCGAGTTGATCAACATGTAGTAACATGGCGGCATGCGGGAATAATAATGGCATCATTTCGTGTTACGAATGACACATATTCGGCTTCAAGTGTCAGGGACATTTTATCGAGCGACCGTGACCGATCGAAGAAGGGTTAGGTATAGTCAGGTTAAATTTTTCTCATTCGCGATCCACATGTTTAACATTCACTCCATGTACTTTTTTTTTTTTTTTTTTTTGCAATTGAATTGGTGGTATAAAGCGTACATACGGCCAAATTTGGCGCAATAGCTGTCTTCTGTAAAGTGCACCGTAGCCAAATGTCACACAAGACTGAATAGTTGAGAACCCTTTTATTACCGGCAAGGTTCTTTGTTGGCCTGCCAATGAGTGTGTTCCTTGTATGGCATACATTGGGAACTAAGTAATTAACCATGGCTTGTGAATATAGATAAACTTTAGATGTGGTCAGCCAACTTTTCGCTACAAGGCGAAAGTGATTTCTACTCAAGTGATTTCTACTCAAGAATTTCACAGACACGAATCAATGCTGAGCTAGCAAAGGCGGGGGGGTGGAAGTTGTTTACGGTATCTTGTTTAAGTAATACTGCAGTTTAGGTAACAAATACTGATATCACGTTTTGCATTCCTGTAGCCATGAAATGTACTAAAAATGTGTGCAATATACAGAAAACAGTGCCTAATGTGTAAGTGCTCATGCGATTCTTTGACTCACTGAACCCATGATTAATTGCCTATACTAGACAGATCTTGAAACCTGGTGAATTGTTGTCAAGTTTACTCTTGAACTTTGCATTAGAATATGCGATTCTAAAGATAGAACGAATCGGGGTTAATGTTGAAAGAAATGTACCAACTGTTCGTATCTGCCGATTATTTAGGTTTAGTAAGGGACGATATAGGTGCACTACAAAGCAACACCAATGTCTTAGAAGCTTGCGATGAGATAGGTCTCCAGGTGAACGTAGAGAAAACAAATTGCATGATAAGTCGAAACAACGATAATGAAGGGCATACGATAACAATAAAGAATTAAATTAAAAGAAAAGTAGACGAATTTAGATACTTGCAAGCATTTAATGTAAAAAAATAAGGCCATGGAAAAGTCTTAAAATCGGGCAACACAAGTTTCTGTTCAGTGCAGAAGCTCCTAACCGTGCGATTAATATCAAGACAGAAAGGTACAGTTGAAAATATACAGTACGGTATTGGAAAATAAGGTTTTGGGAACTATATTTAAGGTGTGATGCGCGGAGAATGCATAATAAAGAATACCACAGACAATATGATTCACCCGATGTTACAAGAATAATGAAATCACGATAGCTAAGATGGGCTGGTCGTGTAGCTCAGATTATATTCTTCTTAATTGGAAAGCTGAAGGGAAAGGGGCCGTTCGGAAGACCGAGACGTTGTGAGGACAATATTAGAAGGGATCTTCGAGAGGCAAGTGTTCGTGCTGGAAACTGACTTAATCTAGCCCAGAATAGAATTCAGTGGCGAACGTTTCTTAAGGTCAGCGTAAACCCAAAATCTCCAACAAAAGATGACAGCATTATCTCCGTATATGTCTAATGTATTTTTATTGTTGAACGAATTTTCATTGCTGCTCCTACAAAATTTAAACCTAGAGAGTTCAAACTTTCAGGGAAGAAAGTTCATAATCCTTTCACGAGTTCTATCCGTTCCGATTTTTTAATTTTCCTTCTTGTTCATTGTTGAAAGAGCTTTATTGTTATAGGTTTGGGTATCCATAACAACAATGAACAAGAAAGAAGATAAAATATCGGTATTGATCGAACTCTTGAATTGGTTATAAACCTTCTTCCCTGAAAGTTTGAACTCTCTAGGCTTGAATTTGTAGAAGCAGCATTGAAATTTCGTGCAACGATAAAAATACATTAGGCATATAGTACTGCCATCTTTTGTTGCAGATGGTTGCTTTACATTAACCTTAATGCAGTAATGAACTTGCGAGTGCTGTATGTCATACAGTTAGGTACTTAATACGTGCTGCTCTAATATACCGTTTAATATACTATAAAGGCGGGGATATTCTTTGCTGCAAAATCAAGGGCTAATGTGTGGAAGGAAACACATACCACCATGTAGATTGTCTCCTTGGACTGACATATCACTGCTTTATTTTGGATCAGATTCTGCACATACGCACCAAAGTAACACAGTTTGAACTATATTCAACACCATGTAACAGAGAAGTAGTTGTAGTAATGTGTGTGTCGTGATTTAAGTAGGTAATTTAGTGAATCTGATTCTTCCTGTCTTGCGCTTCTGTATAACTGAACAAGGAAAATGAGCTATAGTAACCCTTACAATAAGAAAAGAAATGCCAATATCTAACACAACTGGCTGGAAGTACGTATTATGTTTTGGGTACAGGGTAGAGTCCTGCCTGCCTCAGGCCCGCGGGTTGCGCTTGGGCTGGCCGACACTGCTTTCTCTTCAGGTCGGGCCCGGCTCGGGCCGATTAATTGCAGTTCTTTAATAATTATTGACTTCCGTTAAACGATAATTGGATTAAAGCCAAACATTGAAGTCTGTGTGCACGCCACGTTTAGTGAAAGGGATTACAAACAATGCAATATTTACAGTTGGTGTTGCTTAGCGGCTTCACTTTCGCGTTAGTTGTTCACCAGGATTTCTTCGTTTTCAATTACAAACATAGATGGTACCATTTGGAAGCAGGCGTGAGGCTCTGAGCCATAGTTTAGAAAATGTTCTCAAAGTTTGATGAGCCAAGGCCGGGTTTAATACTAAATTTTGAAAAAGATTGGGGCTCGAGTCAAAACACTTTAAAATTTATTGGGCCCGGGTCGGACTAGGGTCAAGAATTAAAAAAAAAATATCGGACCAGGCTCGGGCTAAGAATTTTTAAAACTTGCCGGGCCAAAACCTCCAAAACTTTCTGGGCCCGGGCTAGATTGGACTTGGGCCTTAAAATTCGGCCCGTGCAGGTCTATAGGTCATGAAAGTTATTTAAAAAGTAATGAAATTGAGTCATTGGTCATGGAAGTCATGTAAAAGTCATAAATTTTAGCTTCTGGTCTCAGGTTAACTTTGTAATTTTTAATGGTACGTTTGCCATTTTCCCAAATGTGCAGAAAAATATTCTCATATATTTGAAGTACCGTATATTTAATATTGTGAACTTTTAATGTTACAGCGGGATGTGTGTAGAAATGTAGTTATCCAGAGACTCATCTCTTATGAGTTCGAGTGTGGTAATCCCGGGTTCCCTAGCTGGTCCCAACAATTCTTCATCTTTTTGTAGCATGCGAAAGTCTTGAATTTGCCTTCTGTGAATAGTGAATAGAATTTGCCTTCTGAACCTAGGATACGTGCAGTAGTAGAACTACAGTCCTGAAACATGGTAAACTCCCTGCGAAACAGATATCGACAAATACAGTGGTAAATGCAACTCTAGAAAGATGTAACAGGGCATGTAGGTTGTACTTGCTGTAAACAGATCGATGGTGATCGTCTGTTGCTCAAGGGTTGCGTTAACGTCACAGGTGGTGACGAACCTATCTATGCTACTCAATATTGAAGAATTTCTTGCTTACTTCCAACATAAAATTCCATCCTTGCTGTTTCTAAATCTACAACGATGTGGCGGCTTTAAGCACAGGTAGTTGCGCCAATTAACTTATCTGCTTTATTAGGTGTAAGGAAAGGGTAAACGGAACATGTGAGGTTGATGAAGTCGCCCAAGATTGGGCTTGATCCAAACTATGTAACGGTGAGATCCAAAATGGCGGTCCTATGCGGAAACAAGGTAGGTTCGATGCTGTCACAGTGTATATTACGAAGTGAAATGCCTTCGCTGATAAACTGTCTGTGTATGGTTACAAAGGAAGGAACTATTGTGTTAACATGGGAAATGGTGTTTTATCACTGAATTGGGAGTTTCACGAACCTTTTGTAAGAATTCAATCAATTCTTAGTTGACAAACATAATGAATTAAATTTTCAAACGCTTGAAGTAACTTAACGACTCGTCAGTCTCTCACAAAGATCGGTGAAACCCAAGAAAGATGTTTGATATACCGGAATGTAATATATATATATATATATATATATATATTCAGCCATTTTCTATCCAGTACTGGATGAAGGTCACCCCCTTCCCACGTTGCATTCTGCTGCTATTCTCGTCCATGTAGATCCTGAAAAACGCTTGATTTCATCTACCCATCTTGCATTTGCTCGTCGTCTCGGTCGTTTCTTTTCTCTAGGAATAAAATGTACATTTGTCGTCTTCCTTTCATCTGTTCGTTTGACTATGTGACTGGCCCATCTCCACTTCATCTTCTTCGCAGACTTTATTACATCTTCTACTTTCTTTTGTGCGCGAATCCATTCATTTGTCTTCCTGTCCCTCCTAGTTATTCTTGCCATGCATCTCTCTATTGCTCTTTGAGTTGTTTGCGCATTCAGTGTCTTAAGTTTCACAGCCGTACATCATTACAGGTAAGACACATTGATTATAAACTTTACGCTTCAGACACATTGGTAGTTTGCTTTTGAAAATACAGTACTTTCGTCTTTCAAACGAGCTCCACGCCATTTTACATCTATTTATTTCATCCGTCAACTTGGCATTAGATGTCTTCAGCTGTCCCACCTAAACATACTCATCTACTATGCCTTATTCTCCGTGAATCTTTATTTCCTTCTTTGCAGCATGTTGATTGTACATTACTTTTGTTTTACTTAAATTCATATTAAGGCCTATTTTCGAACTCTCATTACATAGCTCTTCCACCATTCTGGTTTGTAGTTCTTTTGCACTTGAAGCAAATCCGAGGCACAGCCATGGGTACAAGAGTGGCCCCTTCCTACGCCAACCTGTTCATGGGCAAGGTTGAACACGATTTCGTACAAACCCAACCGTTGACTCCTCTAGATATTTCTTTGGACGATGTGCTAATGCTGTGGACTCATGGTGAGGCTAGCCTTAACGTTTCTAGAACAGCTGAACCAGTTCCGTGTTGTCCAGTTCACTTGGTCCATCTCAAATACAAAAGTCACATTCCTTGATGTAGACATCACTTTGGTAAACAACACTCTTACCACTTCAGTACATATAAAACCAACAAACCGCATGCAATACTTACATTATTCAAGTTCCCATCCTTACCACACCAAAAAAGCTATACCCTTCTCCCTTGCCCTCAGAGGACAACGTCTGAATTCCACCACCACCGCAACCGAAACCTACAACCAACGCCTCCAGGAGACTCGAGGCTACCCACTTAACCTCGTAACCAAACAGATTCGACATGCATCCACACACACACCACCTGCTCCTACTTCCAACACCAACCCGAATCCACCGGCATTAATCATTCAATTTCGTCCTAAATTTACCAAGATCAAACAAATGCTGCATTCTCACTTTCATATACTCCAATCTGACCCCGATACCAGATTTGTCTTTCCCACCAAGCCGAGATTAGTTTTTCAATATCCTCCCATTCTTAGAAACATCTTGGTCCATACTCACCCTTCGTCTCTTTTGCTTTCAGTTCCCGCCCACAAATGTAACAGCGCTAGATGTAAAACTTGTCCCATCATTATTACGTCTCAATCTATCTCTATCAACACAGCCAATGGCAACTTCACTCTATATCTCGAAGGAACCTGTCAAACTTCAAACGTCATACATATCCTAACCTGCACACTCTGCCCGGCATTCTATGTGAGGGGTAAACAGGTGCTCCTTTGAATCTCCGTGTCAATAATCGCCGTCACCAACATACCCGATTCACCAATGTCTACACATACGCAATTGCACAACACTGACTTGGATGACAATTTCCGTATAGCTATAATCCATACCCTATCCCCCACTACAAACACATTCACACGTCGTGTCTGTGAAGGAGCTTTCATTCAGAGCTTGACCCGTAACCAACGCAAAGCCCTTGTAGCGTTACGCGAAGACTATGACATAATGGTCCTCTCAAGGGACAAGGGGTCCACTACAATAGTCTTAGACAAAGCTGACTACTTGCAGGAAGCGTACCGTCAGCTATCTGCTCCCAGCACCTACAAACCCTCCGCCACAGACCTAACCTACACCCACCAACAGAAATTTTCCGATTTTATTACAGCTAATGGTCCTCGTGAGTGCATATCTGAAATGTCCATAAAGTACCTAACTGTGGACAGTTCACGTACCCCGACCTATTACCGAAGATCCACAAACCAGGTAACCCAGGCAGACCCATTGTAGCCAGCTGTAATTCTCCTACTGAACGCATTTCCGCTCTCGTTGACTCCTTCCTTCAACCACATGTTCAAGCGCTGCCTGCCTACATACGCGACATCTACCACTTCTTAGAAATCATCCTTAAATTACCGCCTCTTCTTTCTGACATGCTGCTTTGCACCACAGATGTTACTTCCTTATATACAAACATTCCTCATGCCCATAGCCTAGCAGCTATGGAATTCTTCCTTAACCAGAGACCTAAACCTCATAGCCCAACAACAGCTTTCCTTAACCTGACCAACCTAGTTCTCACATGTAACAACTTCACCTTTGACGAAAAAAACTACCTTCAGATCCGAGGCACAGTCACGGGTACAAGAATGGTACCTTCTTATGCTATTATGTTTATGGGCAAGCTCGAACATGATTTCCTGCAAACTCTTTAGAAAACAACACCCTCACCACTTCCGTTCACATAAAGCATACCAACCATATGCAGTATTTACACTACTCAAGTTCCCATCCTTACCACACCAAGAAAGCTATTCCCTTTCCCTCATAGAACAACGCCTGAATTCCACCACCTCTGCGGCTGAAACTTACAACCAACGCCCCCAGGAGGCTCTTAGTCAACCGGGGTTACCCATCTAACCTTGTAACCAAACAGATT
This sequence comes from Lepisma saccharinum, assembly GCA_022664845.1. Taxonomy (NCBI): domain Eukaryota; kingdom Metazoa; phylum Arthropoda; class Insecta; order Zygentoma; family Lepismatidae; genus Lepisma; species Lepisma saccharinum. Next base: position 80,567 of record JAGDQP010002605.1, on the reverse strand, counting down.
CCACGTGAATCCTCACACATTCAACCTACTCAAACCTCCAACACTAATCCCTACCCACCGGCTCTAATCACCCAGTTCCATCCTAAACTAACCAAGGTCAAACAAATCCTACTCTCCCATTTCCACATTCTCCAATCTGACCCAGACACAAGAACACTGTGTCGTCTGCTACGTGGCGCCACTGTCGTCTTTTATTCAATCTACACGTTTTCGTTTTTTTCTTTTACAATCAACAATACGGTCGTAATATACCGAAATATTGAGTCATCTGTAAATTTGTGTTCTAATATGGAACAAATAAGTTGAAAGTAAATACCGTACTTTTTATAATAAATTTACCTTATATGTAATCTGCATCTAAAGCGTCTGGCAATCGACAAGAAAAGGTACTTACATATTAGAATACCAAGCTGGCGTGTAGGAACTTCACAAACACAAAAAGCGGCACCGTTTCGCAAGAGCGTTTCCACATGATAGGAGAAAAATTGGACAGGTGCGGGAGTTGTGCTAAGGAGACGCCATTTTGCCAAATGCGGGATAGGCAATATATTAGGTAAAATTTTTAGAGAGTGAGAGAGGAGGGGGGAATTGTACTTACGTAGTATCTTAACGAACATCACGTGAACACTTATACCAAACAATATAGGTACGTAGATCTTGAATACTAAACTAAAATCTGATCTAAACCTGCTGTCTTTCTTCTCTCTATATGTACACCAAGACATATTGTGTTCCAGTCGCTCTTTTCTTTTTTTTTTTTTTCGTTTTCTATATTGACTCCACTTTTTGTGATGACTTGGCGACCCACTCCCTTTTGATTACGTTACCTTATATACTATTTCCCACTTTTTTCGGGGTGCGTTTTCCATACTAAATCCCACTTTCTTCCACTGCGATTTCTATACTGTATTCCACTTTCTTGACTACGTTTCCCGTTCTCGTAAAGTACCGACCGACCCCAGTTTTTATTATGATGTATTGTACCAGCTCAATTTTCAACACAAAACACCAGTATCCCATCAGTACTTGCGCACGCGCAAAACGTAAATTGTTTTTGATGTAGACGTCCGCCATCTTGTTTTTTCCATATCTTTAAATAGTGCACGTTTATTCAGTGAAATCCTTTCTTGCCTACAACTGAAGACTGTTGTAGCCGAAAATTATAAGTGACTTTATAGTGTATATTCTTAAGTGTGTAGTTGTGCACGTAATCTTCAAGATACTACGTAAGTATAATTCCTCTCCTCTCTCCTCAGATTTTACATATTATATATATATATATATATCACTAACAAATTAAAGCCGGAAGGGCAATTTAAGGTAAATGTACGTTAAAAAGAAAGAAATTTACTTAAGCTTGTATGTTTTGTATGAGTCACTATCAATACTGCTATGGCCGGTACACCCTATATCCCCTCTAATGTAATATACATCCCAAGCTTCAAATTCTGTGATGCCTTGTATGTGGGGGAAAAACGGGTGGATCTCTTTAACATTCCTGTTAATAACCATCGTCACTTTTGCACTGTCAACAAACCGTACGATACACACCCAGTCACACAACACTAATTTTCATTTATCTTTCTTTGTTACCATAATAAACGTTTTGCCCCCTACGACCAGCACCTCAACACGCCGTCTGTGGGAGGGCGCCTTCCTTCCCGAACTTACACGCAATACAGTTGTCATATGTTTTAAGCTCCTGAAATTTACACGCGATACAGCAGTCAATTATTCCAAGCTTGATGCGTCGTTCACTACGTGGCACCACTATCGTCTTAGTCTTTTTATTTTTATTATTCAATCTACGTCCGTCGTTTCTTTTCTCGTCATGAATAAGGACCTTTGATGCCCGAAATATCGAAGTAGTATTTTCTCAAGCTTTCTATGTTCATATTGGACTTGGTTGTCAAGACTCAACAAATTCTTTGCAGCTTAGAGAGGCGTAGGAAATGGGTACGTGACGTTTGGGCGCATAGTATTTGTATTATAATATGTTTAAAGTAAAGGAGTACGTGCTCCTTCTTTTATGTACGAAGTAGTTGCGTAGCTTGACTAATATGTTGAATGAAATTTGGATTAACACGAAAGTTTGAAATTAAAGTATTATGATTGCGTTTCAGTTGTGTGTTTAATAATTATACACAACCTAAAATACTTACCGTACCGTAGATCGGGTAATTTTGTACCAAAAATTTAAGTTGTGCCTCGTAAAGTTCGTAATTCTTCGCAAAATGTAATATGATAAACACCTATCAAGGCTCTGGACAAAGCGAAATCAATACATGTTTCCATTTTAGATTTAGTTTACGGTAACATATTATTTATTTAATATATAAAGTGATTCCCGGTGGGGGCTTAAAAATTTCGGTGTTGACCCAGCATCGTGAGGACAATTGGGGAGCTGCTGTGAATAAAAGACAGTGGCGATCACAGTGAGAGCTTCGGCTCTCCTCTCCCAACCCGTCTGGTCAGCGTGGGAGCAGTAGACCAACTCCTCCCTTCGGGGAGAGGCCTCATCCACTAGTGGATTGAATATGGCTGTGATTTATTTATATGTAAGTGTAGACAAATAGTTACCCTGGTGGGTGGGGTAGCTTTGTCCACCCCTATTTTTATTGCAGAAATGAATTCCCTACACAAAGATACCCCTAGAATGGTATCTTCGTCCAGGTTTTGAGATTCAGACAACTGTAATAAATAAGGAAAATGCAAAATTCTGTGGTGCGCTTTTCAAGCAAAACACGAAAAGTCAGTTGGGACTAATGGGAACCCCCATTTTGAACTACTACTTCGGCGGAGAAGCTTGTAGGAATTCCAGGGCACTTTGTAAACATACTTCCCTTTAAGTTTGTAGCGCATTGTTGAGCGAGGGATACCACATTTCACAGCCGCCTTACGCTCTGATAATACACCACTTGTCACTTCCTCGATGGCTTTTGCAAATGCCCTCATCGGTTGACCTTTTTGTAAGATTTTGACAGACCTTTCTGGTAATTCCGTGGTATTTCTATAAAATTGCAGGTGGACAATGAATTCCTCAACGAGGCTGAAGGAAACTAAACACAATTTTAGGAAACAAAGTATGCAATATTTTGCAGTTCATGAGCTTCGTCTGAGTAACATACCTTACCATAGAAGAAAAAGGCGAGCCTGTAGCTTGCAGGAAAGTACTAGTTGCCTTAAGAATACCAAGCCCAAATTTTTATGCGTTAAGTAGTTACTAAGCAGACTTTATTTTTTTTATTGCTCTGATAGAAGTGTGTCAGTATTCCAGAATGTGTGCAGTTAACTGCTCTGTCTATTGTAAATAATTCAGATTAATTACTTTAGCATTTCCTCGCTGCATTGCAATTATCCGAAAAATGCTATTGACTGGACAGAGTTACCCGATCTACAGTATTTATTTACATATGTCTGAGAGAGTCTGCGATGGCCTTTTTTTTTTTTTCGTACACCTGTTTCAGATACGAATATTCGTAGTTACAAGACTGCTCTAGTGTGCTCAGCATTGACGTCGGTGGATTACCACAATATATCTAATATTCATTTGTAGTTTTTATGGCGTTATCGGCTTTTTTTTTGTCATACATACGAGGCATTTCGTATCACAGTCGCTCAGCTGCGTTGTACAGCTGTGGACAATAGTATTGTCGCATGTTTTTAAAGAATATTTCCCAAATTCACGAAGATGTCCCTCCCGATGTGACATCTACTAACAAAAGTTAGGGTTAACAGTTTGCATTGCGTTATAAAAATATCACTTTCGGAGATAAAACGAGAGAACTATACAACTTCGTAGATTTTTGGACTTTAACCCTTCACAAAAGTACGTTATGTGATTGTGTAAATGTCTGTAAGAAAAGTCCAAGTTATGTGTCCATGGCTGTACCAACCGTTCAGTGATCGAACTTTGATCGTTTGCACCTTGCATTACTGTTATGTTCAGTTCCTGGTGAGATGGCACCATTCTCAGACCGAGGACGATTTACTGTGCTGTTTCAGAAGTAATCATTTTACGGAAAATTTTCATGTATAAGCGTTTGTAGTAAGAATTTGCATAAACTAATTTCTGTGCTGTTCAATATTTCGCGTGTAAGTAATATGTCTTCTCTCTTGCAGGAATGTTGATCTGATTTTGAATAGAAAGTAATAGAACCATGGAGCTTCTTGCCTGTTTTATAAAGAGTTTGGTAGTTCTAAATTTAGTAGCTTTTAGTCTATCAGAATCAGAGCCAGAGGATGTGTCACCGATAGGAACCAGTCCTCCAGTAAGTATTACTATTATAACAAGTAAGGTTCGATTTCCTACTTCTGTACTCGTTAACATTTATAGTGCATAAGCTGTAGATCTAGTATCGAAATCAACAGCCAGTGTATGTTTTGTACATTTTCTGACTGATACAAAGCATTTAAATTTAACCTCATAACGTGGTGAAAATAGAATTATTTGCTGATTATCCAAATAGTTTTAAATAGTTGATCCGTGTTTATATTTCTAAGTTTTATCTTGAAAGATGCTCAATTGGTTGTCTTGGAATTTGGTTTCCTACCGGCTTCCGAAACTTGGTGTACCTCCAACTTGGAGCAACGTGAAACAAACTGTTATTGTACTACAGTACTTGGGGGAAAACGTACTAGAGAGCCAACGAGAATCAACAGCCTATGTGACGTCACAGCTCCAGTAATTTCCGTTCCAGTGACAGCTATGGTGACTGTTCTGAACTAGAACACTCATTCATTTAAGGTCATTAATGCATATCATTTTTGAACACTTTTTATGTTTTAGGGCACTACGGCTCAGACATTCATAATCTCAGTTTTCCTGTTTTTTTCCGGGATCAGAAGTGACATTGTTTTGTACCTGGGATACAAAAATTTTACACGAACACATCTTTGCTGCACTTTGTGTTAGTACGATAGACCGCATAGGGACATTACGACATATTCGAAGAAAATGCTACAGCGATACATTCAGTATAAAATTCGATTGCAAGGTACGAAATAAAAAAAAGAAGTCACTCTTCACTCCGTCATAAGCACAAATATTCATATTTTAATGGCAGTACGCTCGTCACATTTCCCTTTTCTAGTATGATATACGTCGTCGGGTCACCTGTAATATATTCTTTTGTAAAATGTTTAAAACTGATAGGTATGCAAAGTTTTTTTTTTTTTTTTAATCCGTTCTAATAGTGTAACAAATGCTTTCGTATTATCAAGTGAAAGAGTTGAAATGTGATATTAATTATTTTGTTGTTCGTCGAGTGAAGAGAGACCCTTGGTTGGCCGAGTGGCTAGCACGTCACTTTCTGTGTGCGTGGCCACTGACTGGTTCAGGTCTCGTAGAGATCAACTTGAACGGAGTGGTTCGGAGCCCACTTGACCAAAATAACTGTTGGCCACACCCTTAGAAGTTCGTTTAGGACGTTAATGACAATTCAATCAATCGTCATCAGTTTTCAGTATCGTACTGTTTCGTTTTCTATGACTGTACTTGATTGTCAGTTTTCAGCATTGAGTGGATGGGATTTTCAAAGACAGAATTAAAATGTAGTGTAAGAAAGATTTTTTTTTTTTTTTTTTCAATTTCATTCTGTATTGCCTAAGGCCGTCACTAATGTAAGAAATAATATGAATTTGGAATCCAGGAAAGTGGAACGAAAAAAAAAATACCTGTAGAATTATGGTAGAGCATTAATTATATGAGGTACTGGCATTGCTAATTTGTTCGTTATTGAATACAGTATTCACGCAATGCGATATCCATCCGTCTAGAAAAATCTAATTAAATTAGTTTTTATTTAGCTCGTGTGCGCTGTAATCTTTAGTCTTTGGGGTTTGTGAGGTAAAGAACGTGAACGAGGCCAATCCTGACCTTGAGATTCCAGCTTTTACTAAAGTACGTGTTGTGACAATTCCCGGAATGGCTCTGTCAAAGCCAAACTTCCTTGCTTGTGCATTGGCGGTTGCTGTCACCTTCGAAATATTGTTCTTGTGAAGCCAAGAACTTCGTGAGAAGAGCAGTACATTGCAGTAACGTTGTATTCTGTAATGGGAGTTAATCTTTGCCTCCTGCAGGGCATTTAAAAAAAAATCCCTAATATTTCATTGTGATGGAATTGGCTATTGGGGACAAGCGTAATGAATCTCGTGGCAGTTACACTCCTTAGCTTAAATACATTCTTTTGGATGCCATCTCGATTGCCATTGGCCAAGCTGACACGACTTGGATCATTATTTATGGAAATATTACACTCATGTATGATTATGTTGAGTTACCTTTGGACGCTTCTTACTCCGAAAGTACGCATTTTATTACATGACATTCTATTCTGAAAAACGCTGTGTAACTGGTTTGAGTTAATAATAATAATAATGTTGATTTACCTGTGAGAAGGGGTCCTAATACACTGTATAAATGTAAAATTATACTAATATTTTTTTGTGTAAGTCTCGAATCTAAATAATGCTTTTTTGAAAGAGTAAATACCGTTGTTGAAAAGTGTGTCCAGTCTCACTTTATATTTGATACGATTTTGTATACGCCTGAAGGCTATTTTATAATCCGTTTTAATCTTCGTTGTTGTTCGTGCCTTTTGTTGATTAGAAAACGTTCCTCATGTTAATAAATTCGTAACTTTTCAATTCCAGCCGCCTAGACAAGAGGAGGAAGAGATTAAATACACCAGCCCGCAACCAGATGGCCCATATCATTTCGCAGAACATTTTGATGACCTTGGAACTTTTAAGCAGAAGTGGATCGTATCAGAAGCGAAAAAAGACGATACTGATGATAGCATAGCGAAGTATGATGGTATGTGTCAATTACTGAAATGGCAGTATAAACTGCATTTGAATTATTATTATTATTATTTTAAATGTGTGTGTCCCTCAGTGAATGAGAAACACTTAGCTATACTAGATTTGAACTGGAGATTATTCTGTTGTGTGATGGAGCGGCCGTAGCTCAGTTAATAGAGCGTTGACTTCACATTCGGAAAGTTCTGGGTCCAAATCCAGTGACTGGTAATTGTGACACGATTTTTCAGGTTTTCCTCAGTCATGTCAGGCTGATGATGCCCCCGTCCTTGCCTCTACCCTATCCCGACCTTAGCCAGAAAATACCTGTCTATTAAGTTTACTTTGGAGCGAACATTCTTTGTTAATTGGCTCTGTATCAATAACTCAAAGTTCGTACTGTTGTAAGTCTGCAGAATGAGCAAGGAGAATGTAGCTTCGGTCTCCAGGGGGCCTCATTGATACGTTTAATAAATGACCATTAGCATATGGTAGAAACTGGGTTGCATGCGTAGAAAGTGCACCTTGTAAGGTATTAAACATGTACAATGGTAATGGCACTTATTGTGAGGTAATTACTGCTTCATTCTGTGAATTTAATTTTATTTGAAGCCTTTAGGCAACTTTGGCTTTGGCCGAATGGATGATGATGGAGAAATTGGTGGAATGAAAATGAAGTGGGGAAAGGGAAGCACCCCGAGAAAACCCACGCACACGGTGTTTGTCCATCACAAAGTCCACATGACACGACCCAGGATCGAAGCGATGACCCCATGCACCAGAATTCATTCTACGAGTCGTTTACTGTAAACTGATGCACCGCACAAAGTTGATATGTTGCCGTCACTGTCCGAAGACTTAGTCTGTTTTAGAGATGCAAAGCGGCCTAATAAAGAAAAGAAAAGAAGTTATTTCCGATTATTGCATGCAGGAACATTCCGAGGAGGTTAGCGATGCTCTATAATACATGATACGTAATAAAAAACTGAGACCAGAAAATAGCAGCATTTACGCTACGGGAATTTTGTCGAGATTGTAGTAAATATATCACAGTATTAAACTGAAGTTCACGATGAAGAGCTGTTGTTGGTCAGACATGTTAGGCTTTTTTGTAATTTTCTGTATGTTTTTTTTTTTTTTTCTGATATAAAAACAATATATTGTTACATTGCAAAATAATTCATGCACCTAAACAAAATGGAACGAATTGGTATGCCGTAATTCTGAAGTTACGTAGCAAAGATTAAAAATCAATGTATTGTGCAATTTGTGTGTTATATATAATTTCCTGGTTTTTTTCCTCCTCCAAGGTGAGTGGGAGTTGGATGTGCCAGAAAGGGATGGGTTAAAAGGCGACCGAGGTCTTGTCTTGAAGTCCAAAGCGAAACATGCAGCGATAGCGGCTAAACTGGCCAGACCTTTTAATTTCGAAGAGAAACCGTTGGTTGTGCAATATGAGGTGAACCTTCAGAACGGACAGGAATGTGGTGGTGCGTATGTGAAGCTTTTGTCTCAAGATAAAAACATGAATTTGAAACTGTTTCATGACAAAACGCCATACACGATCATGTTTGGACCCGATAAGTGTGGAAATGATCATAAGGTGAGTGAATTCACTATTAACTAGATTTTTATTTATTTTGTTTCTTCAATGTTTAAACGAGGTAGGTTTTCCCCACATATTTTTAAAACTTGGTATTTTTGCTAATGAATTTGAGTTCTCATAAAGGCTGTTCTTTTTACCAAACACCGAAGGTTAGATACATGGTGGTCTCCGTGACCCAGTAGCCTTATTGTCATTTGCATTAGGCGTAGGGTGACCATTGGGAGATGCTTAAAAAGCCTGACACTTTTCAGACTAAATAAAATGGAAATGCAAAAAGATGTGTGATTTTTTTTTTTTTTTTAATTGACTGTACTTTCCATTGTGATTACTTACTCCATCTTCTCTTTCGGCCATCTGGTTTCCCTATAAACAAACACCTTCTTAGCCATTCTATTTTCGTTCTTTCGTTGTATATGCCCTGCCCATCTTAATCTTACTTGTTTGATTCTTACAATATGATTTGGTTGATCGTACAGTTCTTGTAGTTCTAAATTTGTTCTTATCCGCCAAGTGTTGTTCTCTCTTATTGGTCCATATATTTTCCGTTGGATCTTTGTTTCCCATCTCACTAACCATTCCTCCTCTCTCGTCGACATTACCCAACTCTCCGACCCATACATGACTATTGGTTTTAGTATCGTATATTGTACAGGCTTAATTTTGTTCTGCTGACGTTCCTAGATTTGAATACGTTCTGTAATGCATAATGGCATTTGTTTCCACTTATTATTCTTTCTTGTATTTCTACCGATGTTTTATTGCCTTCAGTAATTAATGTACCTAGGTACTTAAATTTTCTTGTTCTTTCTATTGTATGACCATTCATATCTATGCCCTCTTCCTCTTTGGTCCATCTGGTATCTTCCAGTTTCATACATTTTGTTTCGTTTATGTTTATTTCTACTCCTATTTCTTTGGCTTTATTTTCCAGTACATTGTAATTATCTTCTAGTCTGGGTCTGTTTTATGCTAGGATTGCAATGTCATCCGCATACGCCAGAATGTGTGCCGTAAAGGGGTTCCTCCTGGGTTAATCGGTAGTTGACGTATTACTTTTTGTAGTGCTATGTTAAAAAGCATTGTTGAAATCACTTCGCCTTCTCTTAACCCTCTCTTAACTTCGAACTCTTGTGACAGGACTTGTTTTATTCTTACTTTACACGTCGTAGTTTTCAAGGTCACTTCTGTTAGGTTGATTAATTTCTTTGGAATCTCAAATTCTTCCATTGTATCAAATATCTTGTTTCTATACAGACTGTCATATGCGTGCTTAAAATCTACATAAATGTAGTACAGTGGTTTATCATACTCGTAAAATTTCTCTAATGTTTGACGTAGTGTGAAAATTCGATCCTTTGTTGATCGTTGATTCCTGAATCCCGCCTCCTAATTTGTTTTCCGCCCAGTGTTCTAGTCTTGCCGTTAGGATCTTGCTAAACATTTTGTAAGCTCCATTTAATAACGTTATTCCTCGGTAGTTTCCACAATCTGCCTTATCTCCTTTCTTGTGTATCGGGTGTATTATCCCCAAGGACCAGCCCTCCGGCATTTTCTCTGTTTCCCACACTTCTTTGCCACCACTTCGCCACCTGCCTTCAGTAATTCTGATGCTGTACCATCTTCACCGGGTGCTTTCTTACATTTTAGCTTTAGTATTTCTTTCTGTATCTTTTCCAGTGATGGAGGCAAGGTTGCTTCTAGGTCTTCCTGAGGTGTTTATTTTCTTCCGTTTCTCTTCTTTATCGTCTCCATTTAATAGTTATAGAAGTATTTTTTCCCTCTCTCTAGTGCCTTCTTTTGTCCTCTATAAAGTTCCTTTGTTTATCTTTCTAGAACACAGCTCTAGGTTGGAATACAGAAGTATTAGAAGCGTAATTAATACTAAGCATCAAAACTTATGATTACGTTCAGTTAAAAAAGAAAAACAATATTAGTTCATTTTAATTACTAACATTGATACTGAAATGCCTTTTATAAATATATATATATATATATATATATATATATATATATATATTCGGTCCATGAGGCTTTTTTGCGTTAACTCGTGTGGCACCCATACATAAAGGTTTATATATTGTTGTACTTGTTAATGCTGAAATACTGATTGTTCCCCCGGAGCGGAAAAACAATTTTTCTTTCCAAGTGTATTTAGAGCGCATTTCTTGTGGAACGTTATTTTACCTATATATATATATATATATATATATATATGAACTCCTGCGTAGTCTAGTCGGTAGCGCGCTCGACTTCAGTGCGAGCGGTCCCGGGTTCGATTCCCGGTGGGGGCTCAAAAATTTCGGTGTTGACCCAGCATCGTGAGGACAATTGGGGAGCTGCTGTGAATAA
>JAGDQP010002605.1:0-69711 GCA_022664845.1 Lepisma saccharinum | reverse complement strand
CTCGGGTTCGATTCCCGGTGGGGGCTCAAAAATTTCGGTGTTGACCCAGCATCGTGAGGACAATTGGGGAGCTGCTGTGAATAAAAGACAGTGGCGATCACAGTGAGAGCTTCGGCTCTCCTCTCCCAACCCGTCTGGTCAGCGTGGGAGCAGTAGACCAACTCCTCCCTTCGGGGAGAGGCCTTATCCTCTAGTGGATTGAATATGGCTGTGATTTATTATTTATTATATATATACACACACACACACACACACCTTGCGTATACACTGTAATGAAATGTGAATGTGCCAGTCTAGATGAACATTTTGGACAGTTATGTGCTTCGTACATTACAGGAAGAGTTCACTGATCTTCTCCTTTATCAGCGTAGCAACACACCAACTCTCAAAACAAGGACAAATAAGACAAGGAGGTTGATGAAATTGATTGATCTACAAAGTCCAAATCTCAATCTTTTAAGGTGCAGTTTCGTTTAGGCGATGGTCGTATGCAATGGACGGAAGAATGTAGTGGGGTAGTTTCGTTTGTGCATTTGGCGCGTGTGCGATGCCGTACTATATCTATACAATCATATGATTTACTTCTCGTGCATTAGAAGTTTAAGATCTTTTTGTAAACATTTTTTTTTTTACAGTATCGCAATTTTAGACATGATTACAAACAACTATAATAATAATAATATACGCAGCATTTTAAATGAAACTCAACTTTCATTCAATATAAAACAATACTATTACTTCAAGCTGCTGTAGTACTCTGCTGCCATCTATTGAGCTCCAAACTTACTACATCTGTGCATGCATTCTCTTTCTTTCGGGTTTTACCAACAATTTCATAGCATTTTCGTCCAATTCTTGACTGCTGAAGTTCATATTTGGCACAAAATAGTTCCAAATCCAGAGAAAACACGAATGTAAACTGCACAATACTCTGCAACGCATGCGACTGCTGCAGCTTGACTGGTCTCCGAGGAGTCGTTGCAACAGTTGCATGCGACATGATGCGTCCGATGCACAAACCAAACCGACTCCACTGATTTCCCTTCAACGTGTCAATGCAGTGACGCGTTGCAACAGTTGCTTGCGATCATTGCGTGCAATCATCGCACAAACGAAAACGCATCTTGAGAATACCTATGGTACGAATTAGAACATCGACTGCGCGCCAGACCCTAATGCGTGCTCTGACTGTGCTTTTCAAGAGATTGTTTTACTCAGGAAATGTCCAGGTATCTGGTGGAAACACTCTCCGGTAGAGTCGAGGCTGTGATAAGGCGAAAGGCAGACCAACTCCAAATTTTATGTCCAATGTTGAGTAGGTTTCCGAAGGGACAGTCCGACGATAGGATTTCGGTAAGAGTCGAAAATGATTCGAATTATTATTGCTTTGCTTTTCAAAATTATTTTTTAACTATGAACTTGTATGCTATCATTACTCAAACAATAAATTGGTTTGGTACTAATGAAACTTTTTATTTTTCAGTTGCATTTCATCTTCCGTCACAAAAGTCCTCTCAATGGAACTTTCTCAGAAAAGCATTGTAAGAAACCGAAAGAAAGACTGGAAGAGCCATTCAAGGATAAAAAGCCACATTTGTACACTCTGATACTGAGACCGGACAACACATTTGAAGTAAAATTAGATAATAAGGTAAAACTTGTTTCTTATTTCCACTATAATTTATGTAATCAGTGTTGCACGGTTTGACTTTGACAGTGTTGTTGGCAAGTTCGAAAAAAAAAATGATTTAAGCTTTTTATAAATGGTTAAAGGTAAAGTTTGAGGATTATTTTCCCATTTCAGTATAACAATGGAAGGCATGGATGAACTAACAAGTAAAAATGTTCCGGGAAAATAAGTCAACGGAAGGCCATGAATTAGAGACAATAGAATTTCGCGAGTGATTTCGTGATTAAAATGTTAAAAAAATCGTGAGAAGTAGTTAAAATTTCGTGAGTACAAGGGTACATTTCTTCAATAACAAAAAATAAATAAATTGTACTCGGTGCATAAACCGTGCACTAATGCATGCTGCTAAAAACCTTTAAAAACAAGTGCACTTCTTTCACATTTGGAAAACAGGTATGAAAATTTTAATAAACACATATACAACTGCGAAGGAATTTCTTTCTTAATCATTCAGCTCAATTTTCGTAGGCATATGATGCACACAGTTCCAAATTTGTCCTGGTCAGATTTGTTCAATTGTTGAGCAGCACACAGGAAACTTTGAAATAATCTCTCACAGACTTTGCTTTGCTAGCGAGATTTACGGTGACGTGGTATCATCTCACGTGTTCGACGTGTTTAAAAAAAAAAAAAAAAAAATCACCGCGAATACCGTCAAACGCACACAATGAATAGTCTTGGGATAATTTAGTTCGTATTTTCCCGCTAGATGCGAAATCATGTTTGCAAAATCGCTGCCATCAATGGAGGATAAAGTGTGCTACGGCAATCCGATGATAGGTTTCTAAAGACGAATTCTATTTTTCTCTGATTGTTTAGGCATTATTTTCGAGAATGAATCAATAAAAATATAATTTCGTAAGTGTTGGTCAGAATTCATGAATGGAAGCAAAATGTCCAAATTTCACGAGTTAAAAATGGCATTTTCACAAAGTGTGAACAGCTATCTGTCTGCTCCATTCGATTTTCTGAGTGTTTAAAATTTTCGCGAGTCGCGGAATTCTAATGTCCCTCGTCATGATAGAGGTTTGCTTTCATGACTGTGTTGGCTTAGCAGTCGAAAGGTTCTGGGAACGATTCTAGTGACCGTCCATACTGACTGGTGTTTTCCTCAGTCAAACCAGGATAGTACCTTCAGATTAGGCTTTGTCCGACTTCTTTCCCACATCCTCGCTGCTACCCCAGTCTAAGGTTAAGATGCATAATTTCAAGATCGTAAATCAAATTCAATTCCACACGACTGTGTTCTCTGGATTCGTGAGTTTTGTGACCAACAGTGTTGTTTTTCGTGGAATGTAACACGACGTAAGTTGTTAATTCACCCATGTCTGCGATTTTAACGAACATAATTGTCAATAGGAGACAGAAAAATTCTCATGTCGTCATCTGCAACTCTTTCTTTGCTTGGGCAAAATATGGAGATAAGGTAACTTGTATTATATTTTTGATTGGAACGATTGAAGTTTTCACTCAAAATATAGTTTTGAGTAAAAAAAAGAAAAAAAAAGCCAAGTCAAGTGGTACTTAAGTTTATGTGTAGAGGAGTATGTTTCAAACGTAATAAACTTGAATATGTGCATTTTCTGTTTATCAAAATTCACGCTTAGGACCTATTTCGTCATTGTAGAGTGCAATCGATGTAATTTTGAGTTGAAAGAGAAAAGGTTGCCACTGTCTTTCCATAAATGTTTGGGTGATAATTTTAAATGAATAATGGCGTAACTAATTTTAATTGGTTCCTGGTTATTGTTATTCGAATAATGCAATTATTTCTGTAAGTTCATGTTTCCTTTAGTAGAAAAAAGGAAGTTTTAGTCGAAGATGATATAGAACGTTACATCATTTAGTAAATCCAGTGAATTATTTTTCAGGTCATACGAAAGTGTTTGAGAGAATTAGTTATGACTGTTCCTTTTATTTGTGAAAATGTATATGAATGCAGTTGAGAGCCGTAGTAATGAATTCCAGTAAGTCTAACCTATTCTAGTAATAGGTTAGCCACTAGTCGTTTGGATTACACTGTATTGGTATAATTGATTAGATTTGCATCTGACACATGACGACATAGAGAATTTTCAAAGTATGTGCTTTTTTTTAAAATTCACTGAAAAGATAAGAAAATTTTTGAGTTAATTATATGGCCTTTAGGCATCTATGGCTCAGGCCAGGATAGGGTAGAGGAAAGGATGCGGAAGGAGTCGATCAGGATTTAATTTCAAGGTACCATCCCGGTATTTACCTGATATGATATTCTTCCAAGTATAACACCACAACATTTTTAGAACACGTAAGCCAAATACTGCTATTCATAACATTATACGTTTTTACTAGTTTCAGATACACCGTAACACAGAACCTATTTTTAAGTACTTTCTGTAGATTTATTTAGCAATCCCACTATTAAAGAGGCAGGTCTCATAAATTTATACAAGCTGATATGCTCAAGAACAACAAACTAAAGGGAGCAATCAGTAACGAAAAATTGATTGTAAATGAAAGCAACAACAATGTCAAAAGAAACTTTAAATGAATTTTCAAACGAACATTAAATTTGTAACAATAAAACATGATTACTGCTTTTACCATTTCTTGGCCATTCTCTAATTTATCTCCTCAACGTTGTGACAGGAAACACCTAGGACCTGCCGAATGCGAAGCAAACGCTCAGCTCTGTCGCTGAGCTTCGGCAACTCTGTAAGAAAGAATCAAATTTTGAATGTAGTACGAAGGACACGACGTGTGCGTATTGCACACCTCGACACTCTTCCAACTCCTCCGCGGGCCCAAGCATTCCACCACGGGCGGAGATTTTAGTTTAGGAATCTTCTGGAATCTTGCAGAGCGAAAGAGTAGATATTGGATTATGCATGCTACGTGAAAATGTTGCGAAACGTCTACGTTAATAATTAATAAGTATTTGTGGAAAGTTCGAGGTCTACAAAACTGGCCTCTGCACTCAATATGTACGTTTAAAATAAATTTACATTTTTTCACTCGTCTCCACATTTGGCTAAAAAAATGAAACGTGGGCACCAAATGGTAAGACAGCCTTGAAACAAGAGTTGATTGATTGCGCTGCCATAATTATTACAGGAGCCAAGTGCATTTATATAAAACCTTTCATTTTCCTTCCATATCCTGGGCTTACTCTAAATCCTCCTGAAGGCAAGTGAATAATAATGTTGGCGATCTAATTTCAGGTTATTAATGAAGGCAGCTTATTGGAAGATTTCACACCTCCAGTGAACCCGCCAGCGGAGATTGATGATCCCAACGACATGAAACCTGCTGATTGGGATGAGCGGGAGAAGATCCCGGACCCTGATGCCAAGAAGCCGGAGGATTGGGATGAAGATGCTCCTGCCATGATTCCAGATGAAAATGCTAAGAAGCCAGAAGGTTGGTTGGATGATGAGCCAGAGATGATACCCGATCCTAATGCTGAGAAACCGGATGATTGGTAAGTAGTTAGGTAGGGAGAAAAAACTACTCCATTATTCTTATATCTAACAGTAATTTGTTCAGGTAAACACCACCCCTAGAACTTTTGCTTAAGTTCATAATTAAGGATTGGGTGTGCAAACCATTCCCCGTCTTTTTAAACTCCTTTATAGTTTAGCGCGAGTTAATACTGACAATGCAGAACCTTATATTTGCACTTTGCCCGTCTGTCCATGTACAATTCATCGAGTTCTCAAATATAACGGTAGGTGACACTGCGAATTAGTAACATGGTGCAGTCAGTGCTGCCAACTTTTTTATTTAAAAAAATGAGTGTTTGACTTTGTTATACAAATGTACACGTATCCACAAAATTTTACCTGCAAGTGCGTTAGGTACTGGGACAGGTCGTAGGCGTGGTCATAGTCTGTTATTTTATCTCAGTTGTTAGTGTTGGGAACCTATTTCAAAAATTCAATTTTCCAAATTGATTCCGCGCAGTTGGCTCACTGAATATTGAGATGCCGTTATGGGATCCTCGGCGCCTTCGCGGTTATTAACATTGTAGAGCTCAGGTGTGTCTAATTGATTTTCATTTATGACCTTTAGGCCGGGATAGGGGAGAGGAAAGGACGTGGGAAGTGTCGGCCAGGGGGTCATTTGAAGATACTATCCCGAGATTTGCCTGGTGTGAATGAGGAAAAACTTCAGTCAGGAGGTTCGGCCGCTGGGATTGAACCCACGACCTCCTGAATACTAAGCCACGCTCTACCATTGAGCCACGGCCGCTCGGTCTCAGCTGTCTAATATTAAACACACCAAACAGTTTCTTTCTATTGAATGTAATTTTAAAAAGTGCGACATGTTGATGTACAAAAGCACGTTTATTATTTTCAAAGTTGAAATGGAGACAACTTCCGATTTTTTTTATACACCAAGCCTCTGTAGGTGCAGATGCTGTTAATATTGAAGAGTGAAAAGTATGTGACTGTACCAGGAAAGCGTTGTGACTGGGTGGCGCAGTGGTAAGCGCATTGGGACGGTAACCCAAAGGTCCCAGGTTCGATCCCCGGTCCAGTCACATACTTTTCACTCTTCAATAGTAACTTTTATTATTATTAGTTAATGCCCTCTTAGTACAAAGTATACTTTCTGCGCAATTTTTGGATAGTTTGAAACCTGATGATTACGAACTCAAAGTAAGAACAAGATATAAGATAAAATTACATTGTTAGATAAAATCATGAAAGTGGGTAAAATCGCAAAATCAAAACAGTATACAAACAAGATGTTCGTCGTCGGATCGACACTTTCGCTGCAGTCTTTGTGTTTGTTCTGGTAGATTTGCGATTCAGAAAAGATTGGAACACGCTTAACTGAGTTAAAAATTAAATTTTGTTGCGACGATAAGGGCTCAGGTGTATATGAAATGTAGCATAAAGATTTAATATATTCTCTACACTCTTCAACTGGGAGCCGTAGTATTACACAGTGTAAGTTTATAAGTGTAGTGTAATTTAATTTCCAAAATTCATTCTCTTATGCCAACACTTGATGATACGAGCTGTATATTTGTGATCAATTATTCATGCCTCATAAATAGTTTGTTCTTCGTCATTGTAATGTAGTGTTGGTTTGCAGGGACATTGAAATGGATGGAGATTGGGAACCACCAATGGTGAAAAATCCTGTGTGTGACAATGCACCCGGCTGTGGCGAGTGGAACCCCCCGATGGTCAATAATCCCAAGTATGTTGGCAAGTGGAAGGCACCACTGATAACTAACCCCAACTACAAAGGAAAATGGAAGCCCAAGAAGATCCCGAACCCTTATTTCTTTGAGGACAAGGAACCTTTCAAAATGACTTCAATTGTAAGTAACATTTTGTTTTTCTAATATTTATTTTTAGTTAAATGTAATTTAATTTAGCACTCCATTGTGTCGTCCCCTGTAACATTGTCATCGTTGCTAATCGAAATCTCAGACATCTGTAACAAATATGTCAACTGCAAGTCGCGTCTGAGTATGGATCGGGCGGGCCTGGTTCAATGCCTGGCACTCTTGAGGTGCATTCAGCCTCCTATCAGGTGGAGTACCAGAGTGTCCTTGGTACTTGTGCACCTTGGGAGGTAAAAGCGATCGACCATGAAACTGACCACCCCACCTCACTTCGTACCGTAGGTCGAGAATGTGTATAACGCTACCTCAGCATTCCCCATGCGCTGTTCACGGTGCGTGCGCATTGCACAGGGGACACCTTGAATTCTTTCTTTCTTTCTTATTATTTTCACCCTATACACATCAATACACAGCCATTTCCCGTAAATGAATAAGCTTTTCTACTTCACACAAATTCTTGGTGGTCGCCTCTGTCTGATTGTGTGGGCTTACGCACCGAAACAGTTGAGGAGTTAGGACTCTGTACCGTAAGTAAATTTAAATTATTTAAACGTTGTTTCTGTGCGCTACAATGAAATTATTTTATTTAAAAAGAGATCCCACCGTATAATTCTGTCCTGTTCTTATATAAACTTCCCCTCCGTGCGTAGTAAAAACCATAACAACAAAATTCGCAATTCAATAGGGTTGTGTACCAGGTGTGTAAATATGAAACCGGAATTTGTGCATAGACGGCGTTAGCTGTCACTGTGGTTACCGTAAAACTGCGTCCTTGGCGCCACTTGTTTGTTTTCACTGCTGATAACGATTTGCAACTCTCAACTAGACAAATTTCATGTCATAGTGTAGTGTTTAATAGCGTTGAACATGGCGCAATTTGTACCTACAAACTACGATTTGCGGACAGCATTGATTTTTTGTTACCATTTGAAGAAAACTGCTGCATAATCGCATCGCATGCTTGTCGAAGCTTACGGTTATCATGCTCTTGGTAAGTCACAGTGCTATGCGTGGTTTACAAAATTTAAAAGTGGCGATTTTGACGTGAGAAACGAAGAACGTGGAAGACCACCGAAAAAGTTTGCAGACAGCGAATTGCAAGCTTTGTTGGATGAGGATGACGCTCAAACGCAACAACAACTCTCGGATCAATTAAATGTGACACGAGAAGCAGTTTCCATACGTTTAAAAGCCATGGGCAAGATTCAGAAGGTGGGAAAATGGGTTCCACATGCATTGACTGAACGACAGCAGGAAAACCGAAAAAACACTTGCGAAATTCTGCTCGCCAGGTACAAAAGGAAATCATTTCTCCATCGAATTGTGACTGGTGATGAAAAGTGGATCTATTTATCTATTTCGAGAATCCTAAACATAAAAGATCATGGGTAACTCCAGGAGAACCGGCGACATCGACTGCAAGACCAAATCGCTATGGACGGAAGACAATGCTTTATGTTTGGTGGGATCAGAAGGGAGTGATCCTGGCAAAACCGTTAATACCCAACGTTACCGACAACAAATGATCGATTTGCATCAAGCTTTGCGTGAAAAACGACCAGAATATGACCAAAGACAACATAAAGTGATTTGTGCTTCACGATAATGCACCCTCTCACACAGCAAAACCGGTCAAGGAAACGATTGCGACGTTTGGCTGGGAAATCCTTCCGCATGCGGCTTACTCACCGGACTTGGCGCCTTCCGATTTTCACTTATTTGAATCCATGGGACACGCACTTGCTGACCAGCGCTTCACATCTTACGAAAATGGCTTGATGACTGGTTTTCAGCACAAGAGGCACAGTTTTTTTGGTCTGGCATCCACACATTGCCGGAACGATGGCAGAAATGTATCGCTAGCGATGGCCAATACTTTGAATAAAATAGTTCTTAGCATTGTCATCCAATCACTGCGACTTTTCTGTACATAAATTCCGGTTTCATATTTACGCACCTGGTATATTGCAATGAGAGAAGACTAGAAAAAGGACGTTCCAATTTCAGCGTTATCAAGCAAATATATTAAAATAATAATAATAATAATAAACTTTTTAGAGACATACTTTTCTTAAACAATTCGTACTAAAAAGTAAAAAATAATTTTGTTTATGCATGACTAAAGAGAAAAGCATGTGGCGCGTTCGTTTTCACATACAGCTACTATATAAATTCTTCAATAATGCGCCCCATGCTTTTCTCTTTAGTCATGCATAAACAATATTCTTTTTTACTTTTTAGTACGAATTGTTTTAGAAAAGTATGTCATTAAAAAGTTTTTTTTTTATTATTAATTTTTTTTTCAGAATTATTTCGGTGTTCGGATACTTTCTCAAGGTACTATTTTGTGACCCAAATCCTAAAGTGTTCTGCAACCAGTCAAACGAAAGATCGTTGCAGGCTAGTACTTATTTTAGGATAAAGAAGTCCATATTAAAAAAAATATATATATTAAAATATACTTTTAAAATATAGAAGTAACAATGGAATTCTGTATTGTGACCCGACTTACATCGCTTTGCAAAATTTCATCATTGTGTGACATCGGGAAATGAGTTAAATTAACGTTGCAAGATTTGAGGACACGACAAACCATTGTGAACTAAAGAAAACAATATAAAAAAATAGGCTGTTGTGATTATAACAATATTCTAAGTGTACAGGACTCCAGATCATCTCTGCTAATTAAGAATATAGGTAAGCACAGAAAACAAGGAGAATCGAAAAATAACCTTATACCGTAAACTGTGAACTTTTCTGAGGTTTTTGTCTGAACTACACAGACTGTTTTAAGTTATATTTAATTAAAATATTACTGCTGATAATAAAACTTTGAAATTTCCAGTTTTATTCTGGAAAAATCTGTTATATCCCTGTTAGGTAGTTTGAGTAATATGAATGATGTGTATTTAGTATGACAATGGATACAATTGTTTTAACAAGAATGCTTGGAGTTGATATGGCAATTACTTTGGATCTCGATTTGGTTCTTATAATGACTACATACTAGTCACTCTTATATAAATACAAATAAAGGTTGAGGAATACGAACATCGGATATTATTACTATCACTTTGTTTATACTATTAATTCCTTTGTTTGCGAGCCATGTTGACATTCTTTCGATTCGTGGATAATCCGCTTACGCAGAATAGGGGATTGATTGTCTTAAGTATCCACGTTATGTAACTATGCAGGTTTTTTCCGTTCGTTGTACACAAACTAATATAGCTTCATCGAAAATTTTGCATTAATGCTGGTTCACCTCGGTATAATAAATTATTGTGACTGCTGACAAACCTTCCAAATTCCTCCTTTTATTTTTCCCTCGACGGGGAACCCTACTTCCAAATTTCAAAACTTTCTTCCAGCTGAAGAGTATTCTTCATTTATCTCTCGTCTCTTCTGCAATGAACTAGTAACTCTAATAATCTATCCACTCCCTAGAATTTACGAACTCGTCACTCTTGAAGATCTAGGGCTCTCATAGAACGCTTCCCCGGCCTTCCAACAACAGCAATTTTTGAACGACAGGGTCCAGTCCAGGTTTTCAGAGGCTAGGTCAAGGAGGGGGGAAAATTACTGAAGGGACCAGAAAAAGTACTAAATAGCGAAGAAAGTGGGGGATCAATTGAAAGTAATTCGAAGTCGGTAAGCCTGTCGACAGGAATGATGATAAAAACTGAAGGATATATTGTGTTTGACTATTACGTATTAGCCAATTTGTAATTTAGTGTTTTAAACGATTGTTATTTTGTTTTTCAGGGTGCTATTGGATTCGAGCTGTGGTCGATGTCTGACATGATTTATTTTGACAATATCATTATAACCGATGACGTAGACGTAGCAGAAAGATGGGCTGCTAATACTTTTGCTTTGAAGAGGAGAAAGATCGACAAAGATTCAGTAAGTGTTGGTTAAAATTTCCATGTACTTACCACATACAGTGGGGGTTAGGGATGCAGATAAACTTATTTGTAAGTAAACTCGTCGAGTGAAGAGACTGTAGAATTTAAATCATCATCAGTTTCTTCCTTGACGATTCTTTTCACTCTTTTGTATTGCCCGAGGGATATCACGAGCTCTGTGATTAAACTTTGAAATATTATTGTGTTGTTTCAACCGGAGATATATACACGTAGGTACAAAATTTGACATGTATAGTTTTTTTTAACGATCTGAACTGTTCCATATTTATTGAGTTGTTTAAACTCTGAAACAATTCTTGGGCCGAGGTTGCTCAGTCGTAGAGCGCTCACCTCTGTTGATTGGGGTCCTCCGTTCGATCCTAGTTTATACCGTGTGGGCTTTTTGGTGGACAAACACTGTGTGCGTGGGTTTTCTCAAGGTTCTCCCGTTTTCTCCTACTTTCTTCTATCGCCAATTCTATCATCATCCATACGGCCTGAGCCAAAGTTGCCTAAAGGCCTTAAATAAAATTCAGTTCAAGCTCTGTTAGTCATTCTCACAGATTTTTCCGTTTCACGAGGCAAATACCTGTAGTAGTACCGAGCCGCCGTAGCTCAGTGGGAGTTCCGTGTTCTCGTAGCATTCGGCAGTTCCTGGGTTGGATCACAGGGGCCAACCGTCCTGACAAGTTTTTCCAGGGATTTTCCTCAGTCATACCAGGCAAATGCCGGAATGGCACCTTCAAGGTAGGCCCTGACACCTTCCCCAATCTTTTCCGCTCCTGTATCCCGGCCTGAGCCTTAGATGCCTAAAGGCCATAAATAAAATTCAAATTCAACCTGCAGTTGTACTTAAATTAAGGGCACTACTAGTTTTCCCCTTTCTTCTCACAGGAAAGGAACAGTCTTAGGTAGTATAATGCCCAGAAATGCAAAATTTAATTTCGTTCCATTAAAATACAAGGTTTAACCTGGCTCTATGAAAATCTTAACAATTTTGGGGGAAATTTATTAAAACAAAATCATATTTGTAATATTTTTAGCAAAATGTCAGAATCTTTTATTGCAAATTTCAAAATACAGTAGAGCATTGATTATCCGGATTGGTGACCGATAGTGTCCGGAAAATCGGTATTCCTTATAATCGATTATTATTGAGAATACAGGACTAAATAAGAAAATAACATAGTTACCAATCTAATTTGAATTTTATGGGCTTTAGGCATCTAATCTTGCGATTTCTAATTAGTCTGGTTTTAATAGTTCTAGAATCTAGAGTAATAAAACAGGACTGTTAAGGTAATAAAAAATATTTACAAACGAACATATTGCACCGAGTAGGTATTAAAGAAAATTTAGATTGAACCATCATAATGTACAGTATAAAATTAATGTGGAAGTTTCAAATAGCTTATATATTTTCATTTTTTGTTTATGACTGGGAACTTTTCTGCATAATTGAATCTCTATTGTATTTGTAATGTACGTGGTTTTAAAAGCCAGAAAGGGATCAACTCTGTTGTAGTCAAAAGTAAGTTTACGTGGCGAGCACTAAATCATACGCTTACCTTCAACATGGAACACCATCCTCGCTACCATCGTACCGTGTAACAGAATGGCGACTAAAAACACGATAAGTTTCACCAAATGGCTATTCTGTTAGACGATACGATAGCAGCAAGGATGGTGTTCCATGTTGAAGGTAAGCTTCTCTTATAATCATTTGTAATTCTTAGCTTTGCATTAGATTTTGATACGGCACAATTTATATTAACACGTTTGTTAAAATTCGTGTTCTTTCGCATTCTTGCAAAAAAAAGAGAAAAGCTAACTCGAGTTAAAGTTTGAGAAAGTTAGGTGAAAATTAGTTTTAAGCGTTTCTGTTAATTATAACGTCATGCATTATTCTTTGGCTTCTGTGCATAGTCCTATAATGATTTTTTACTTTTTTTTTATTTATTTATTTTAGAAGTGTCATTTTCTCATGCCAGCATAAAAACGTATATGATTGAAATAAATTGAGAACCAGGAACGAGAGTAAGTGGCTCAGTGGCAGAGCGCTCACCTCTGGTGCATGGGTATCCCAGGATCGTGCCATATGAGCTTGGACTTTGTGGTGCACAAAGACCGTGTGTGTGGGTTCTCTTCTTCATTCACCGATCTTCCCAATCATTCACTCGGCCTGAGCCAGAGTTGCCTAAAGACCTTAAAATAAAATTCAAATTCAAAACCAGAGTAAGCAAAGCAATAAACGGCAGCACGGAATTCTAATTTGTGCCAGTAATTGAATGCTGAAAATTTCTGTGGTGACTTCCTATTTTTTCTCAAGTGTACGTTCCTTAATTACTTGTGAATGTATATTGTGTTTGTTTCTTCATAGGTAACCTTGTGGGGTCGAGCGATGAAAGCCATGAACTATAAACCTGGATGGTGGGCATTGTATTTTATATATTGTGCCATTCCTGTTCTTGTTTACATTTGGTATTTATGGAAAAGAGTAAAGGAGGTATTTAGAGAAAGAATTGTAATATTTACATTTTCCCCTTTTTACCCCATTAGGAAGGCTTGTTTACGAGAATCCTTAACTACACCAATGCTCATCCTTGGCTGTGGGCAGTATACCTTGTTGTAATTGGCCTCCCGCTTGTTTTGATATTGACCTTCTGCTGTAGTAGTTCACCGGTAAGTATGCAAAAGCTAGCAGCAGTAGTTTGTAAGTTTTACCTTGTCTCCTGTAGGATTTTTTTTCTCCCAGTATAAGTAACGGAAAATATTATCAAAGTTTACCATATTGGCGAGTAGATGCTATTACCTCTATTCTAACTTAAACTGGTATTTTGCCACACTTCAAAAGTTAGGACTACAAATAACGTTTGCGTAGCTGAATAACACGAGGCTTTTTTTTTTATCCAATCCTCGTGGTCCAGGCGTTAACGTCACGAACTTCAGGTCAGCAATGAATAGGCTCGCGGCCGACCATCCTCACTGGGATTTGCCAGTGTTTCCCTAAGTTTCTGCATCCGAATGCCGGGATGGTACCGTAAGTAAGGCCCTGGCCTTGATCTTCCTTTATCCCGGCCTGAACCAGACACACACCTGCCAAGTGTCAGGCTTTTACGGCTGACATTAGCATTTTTCGATGTTTGTGTCAGCGCGCCGTATACATGTCAGTTTTTTTTTTTTTTGTTTTTCTTTCAGTCTTTTTAGATTAATTCGCTCTTATCTTCCAGATTAAAGTTTTTATGCCAAGTTCTCATTTTCAATAATAGACGACACTTCTTCTCGAAACGTGTAGTTGAAATTGGCTGAATAGTGAATATTTTTGTAGTAGCTTCAAAAATGTATTGAAGTTTACCAATTTTTTCTGATGAATTAATGCAAACAAACGCAAGTTCCAGAAAAAACTTGAGGTAATTTGGAATAATCTTTACAATGAAACTGATTGCAATGATGTAAAGAAAAGAAAAAAAAATGTGCAAGGTTTGTGCAGCTTGTTTTAATTTTGCCCTCTCGCAGCAATGCAATAGAGAAGAAAGTATTTAGTCTTATCCGACGAAATAAAACTGTTCTATTCCTCCATAAAGATGGGACAAAACACTCTTCTTCCATGTTGCAATATGAATCAACAGGGGGAATATGAAGAGGAATTTGAAGCAAAATTCTTAAAGCAAGCTAAGTATGTCACTGATGAGGACAATGAAAGTGAACCTCGCATGTAAATTCCCGTGTTCTTTGGATGATTCATTTAAATAGCAATAAATTCAGTGTCAGCTTTTTTGTTTTTTAATCTTGTGTCAGCTTGTGTAAATACCGATATCAGCTTTATCTGCAATTAAAACTTGGCAGGCTTGATGTGTGTCTAAATAAATTCAAGGCTTATTTTAATTTTAACCTTCCACGCCCACCGTGCTTCGTTGTTGGAGGCCAGTGTTACTGATTTCTACAGTGTCTGCTCAAATAAAGCAGGACACTGTTCATAAAGGACAGTATAAAGATGTGGTGTAGAGGAGTATTATTCAGAAACAGAAATATAAGCAGCACTTTCGCCGATAGTGGTATGTTGGCGAGAAAAAGAAAAGTTATGGGGGAACGGCTTGAGCTGCAACTATTGTAAATAACTGACAGTCAGTCTGAGTGTATCTCTTTCTCTCTCTCTCTTTCTTTTATCTTTCTCTCCCTCTCTTTTTTTATCTTTCTCTCCCTTTCGCTTTCTCTCTTTCGCTTTCTTTCTCTTTTTTTTCTCTCTCTCTAACATGGATTAATGACAAAAGTTTTTCTTTCATTTTCGTCATTTGTTGTCCTATATTAGGATCCTGGAAAGCTTATGTTGTCGAAGTGCTCAATTATATCTTCGAGAGTTTTGTATAGGAGTGTTTGCCCCTTTTCAACCAATTTAACGTGGCTACTCCGTAATGAGGCATGAAAAACGAAGTCTGAAATCCGTTCAAACAAATGTAGTGTGTGCTAATTTGCAGATAATTGCAATTTGATGATCATCATATTTGAATAGAAATTCTATAACTAAATCGCAATAAATTTATTTATTTATACAATAAATAAATATTCCAATAATGAAGAAGAATTTTGTTGTAATGAAAATATTGTCAGAAATAGTGAATCCAGTCGTGAAGTAGGTGATAGAATGCAATGCTGCCGTGCAAAATAAAGATGCCCTAACTACAGTTGAGCATGTTTGAGGTAGATATACAGTCTTTTTCAGTGTAAGCCTATGTATCTTCGGTTGGTGCAAGAAAACCCTAGGTAACTTTTAAATAGGAAAATATAGAAGAAAATGGTAGGCCCTATGTAGAGTTTTACCCCTTCAGGCAACATAAAAAGCCCTATTACTACTAAGGTCTTTCTAAAAGATGGAACTGTAGTTTGGGCCATGTCATTTTGCACGGCAGAATGGTCTTACTTTGTTCTAACTTCACTGATAATGAATTCAAGGATAGAGAGCGAGAACCTTGGAAAATGGCCAGAAGATAGTGGATTTGTGAAGTACTTGTTGATGTTAGATGTATATGTGGAATATTGCTAATAAGACTCTTATATAAGGGACTATGATTATGTGAGAGAGGCAGAGCGGAACATATTAAAATGTAAGAGAGCTGACTCAATTTGTTTGTGTTCTTATTAGCATTCTTGAAGAGCTTGTAGGTCTCTGAAACCTGTACTTATAATTAATGTGTACTCATACTGAATCCATCCATTCAGTAGACCCCCCCCCCATATGCCTACCGAATTTGAACATGGAGCCTGCTTTTTTGGTTTTCATTCTTTAGTTACCACTGACGAAAGTGCTTTTGTGTTCTGACCTGAAAGCCATTACGTAAGGTGAAAGGATGGTGCCTGTGTGTCCTTTCACGAGTCGTTAAAAGAAGTACAGTTTTTCAGTGGACTCTTAACCATTGCATTTAAGCATTTAAATCTGTCAGTTAAACTCTAGATATGGAGTCTGGGGCTTATTATAATTAAGTTATTATTGGTTCGTGCAAAAGTTCTACAAGTTGTCGGTGTGCATATAGAAGTGCGAACAACACAAAATGGAGCTCACCTAGGACAGTGCATAATGACCATCGCAATCGAGCAGCATATGGCTTGGCGTTAGGCGTTTTCATGGTAGATGATAACTCTTTGGCGACTGATGAGGCCTGGTCGCTTTGAGTCGTGTCCAACTGTTGACAGTAGAACGTGGCATTAATAGTTTGGTTAGGTTCGTTCCGGGACTTTCCAGTGAATTATGCCTTGGACATCCCACCACATACTTAACCACCTTCTTGGAATTAAGTCCTGGTTTTGGGCGTCGTTCGAGGCTGTTCAGAAACGCGACACCCAAAAGCTTTGTTCCGCTACAGAACCCACTTCTCATTACCCGTGACAATGGGTGTCAAGAACCTGTGCACCGCGAAAGCAAGGAAACACAGGTCGCGATGCGCCCCTCCCGTTGAGTTGCACTCAGCTGATGTGAAACTCAGGGGTTGAACTTTATGATGAAACCCAGCAATTCGTACCCTCTTTGACCTGTTCTATGCACATGGAAGGTTTCGGCGAATTCCTCTGTATGATTGGATACGGGCTGTTATGTATCGCTTGGTTGAGATTCTGTTCGGGAACATTGATAGACTCTGTGGTTGATCTCGACAGCTTGTGTCTTCGTCCGACGACATGTGCTATCGTCAACTGCATCTTCACCATTACACTTACCGAATGTGGCAGTAGACTGCGGCCGCATTACTACTTTTATCGAACTCAAAAAAAGATAACCTTGATATATAATTTTATTTCTAATGTTTTGCTAAGTTTGCTTCAGTGGAAAGTTCCCAATTGCGTAAGTACGTGTAGTTGGTTGCTGACGTAGTTGGAAAAAGCTGTCTTTGTTCCAAAGGAATTTCCATTTATTCTTGCTGTACGATCTGCAGAGAAATCAGCTAATGTTTCCACTTCGGCAGAGTTGAGCTGAAAACTAAAGAAACTCATGTGCACAGAATTTGGTCGTGTTGCCTGGATCTTAATTAGTAAAGCACCTAACCGTTCATCAGAAGACAAAGAGTTCGGCTCCCTGCTAAGATGGTGGCCAAGCTTTCTGTACGTTTTGTAAGTTATTGTAGTAATCGGTTTCCGTATTAGCGTACTGAAGAATAATAAACGCTGTAATTCAATTCTGGAGCATTATGGAAATGCTTTGACAGAGTTCATTACCTCGACGCACCTAGTTCAAACAAAAGAAACGTCGAAATACTTGTGTTGTGCTAAAACAACCCAATTCGTATGTAGTCAGAACCCTTGGAACCTAGTCAGGCTTCAGCGCTTTTCCTGTCTAGTTTCCCTGTTTTAACAATGTAGTTGAATAACAGCAAAAACATTCCAATTATGACAATTAAGTAGAGGCGCTCAACTGTCTTTGCCTACTTTCGTGTGCACTCAAGCCATTGTTATCGTCAGTTGAATAATAGCAGGTTTATATTTAACATTCAAAAGAATATTAGTCATAGTTTAAAAAAAAAAGTTCTCGTTTTAAAATACGAGTTGTATTGCTGGATATATATTCCCAGTTATGAAATTAAATAGCCATATTATCAGAGATTTTTTTTTTTTGTGATCAAAGTATTATAGTGTGTTTCAGTTGCACTCAGCCCCTGAGTTTTCCTTATAACCTCTAAACGAATCGATGTACATCAATTAAATTTAACAGTAGAATATCTTGGTGGTATATGAGAAGCATGGTTATCTTCAAACAAGTGTTGGAAATGGTCTTCGTTGGTAAGTCATCCCTATACAGTCGGTTACGAAAGATATTCACCAACACATCCACAGATTTTTTTCTATGGGGCGTTCTGAAAGGGAAAGTGTATCGTAACATTCCACAGACTCATTACTCTGCAATAAAGAAATCAGCGAGACGATGAGACTAACCTTCCAGAGTTTTTCTTTAGCCACACCAGGGAGATGCCGGGATGGCACCTTCAACATAGGCCCTGGCCACACCTTCCCGAATCCTTCACTCTCCCCTATCCCAGCCTGAGCCTTAGATGCCAAAAGGCAAAAAAATAAAATTAAAAAAATCGATGAGACTAACTCCCAATATGTTGGTGGATACCTTCCGTAACATGGAAAAACAAGTGTAGGCAAATGGCGACCACCTTCAACACTTGATTAGTAAGATGACCGTGTTTCTCAAACACCGTTCATGTCGAAGTTCACTGAATTATGTCCATTAGTTTGAAAGTTATAAAAGGAAATTAAGGGCCGAGAGCGAAGACTCATTTTTCTTTCGTTAGCATCTCTCACTTTTCAATGTCAATTTTCTTTGTTCTTCTTTTAGATCGTGCGGTTAAATTAGTTGTAAAGTACAGTAGAAGGTACGTCAGATATTTTAGAAAATTGTATCTGTATTGCATTCATAGGCAAGTGGTGTAGGTTGTTGTTTTTTTTTAATAATTTGTGAAATGCACATGGATCTCTCTTTCCTGACTATCCAGATAATAATGGTGAAAATTCTGTATTTCCGCAGGAACAAGAATCTGCCAAACAAACAGCTCGTGCTAAGAAGACAGATGAAGTGACGCCTGATGATATTCCAGCGTCAACCGATGACGTAGCAGCCGCAGACAAAGCACCAAATAAGCCAGCTGCAGCGTCAAAGAGTGAGTTGGAAGTGGATCAAGACGAAGCAGAAGCAGAAGAGCAGGCAGCAGCTGAAGAAAATGCAGATAGTCAAGATGAGAAATCTCAGGTCTGGTTAATTATTCATTTGTTCTTTACAGTTGTTTAGTCGCTCTTCCTTCTTTTCTGTATTTTTGTTCATTGTAATGAGAGTTGTCAAGGTAGCGACGACCAGCGCATACACAAACAAGTGAGGCAGAGCCCTGTCGGGGGATTGCATATAAGCTACCGCCAGGCTTCACCAGCGAGCATCCTATTTAGATGATCAATGTTCCTTCGGAAAATTGCGGCGAAACCTTTCCAATGACACCTCATCCACGTAGTTCCAAAATTGTAATTCCCCCCTACCGAAACTGGGGAACCGCCCCTGCAATCTGGATGAATAATATTGGGTTGAACCCGTCTCGCCGAGACCTTTCCAACGGCCTCTCAATCACCTTCCTACCCCTACTAGTTCCAAAGATATAAATTGGCACGCCCCTGCAATCTGGACGAATGATACGGGTTTGAGCTAGTCTCGCCCAGAGACCTTTTCAACGACACCTCAACCACTTTCCTATCCTTAGTAGTTCCTGAGTTCAACAAGAAATAGAACTACCATCCACTTTGACTTTGGAGGCCACTTCCCGTTGACGTATTGCTTTAAGAGATACAGCGCATGTATGGGTATCAAAAGAAGCGACCACCGAACATCTGGTGAGTGAAGGTTCCTCGTATCTCCATTCTAATCAACTACGTGGTTTGTTCAGAGTTGCCATCTCAGGCTGTCTCAAATTTTTCTTCGTTCATTCAAGGTCTCTTGATAGTAAAGATTGGTTGTTTGAAAATGGATGGAGGAAGAATGTAGTTTGTATGAGGTTGTCCTGTCTGTAGTCAGAATTCGCGAGCGCAGATATTTAGAGAAGTGTCATTTGTAATTGTGACTCTCAGTACGTGATACCGTGTTTTTATTTATTGTGTAATATGGTTTAAATAACTGTTAGAGAAGCCTATTTAATGTCTTCAATTTACCTGATTTTGGCAAGTTGGACTGCAACACTGCCCGTTCTGACCTAACCTATGTTATTTTATAGGACAGGTATGAAGGCCTTGTCCAATGAGTATAGCCTAAAAATTCGAAGAAGAAAAAAGATCCATATCTGATCCTCTCCGCACCTCGTCCAGCGGCAGAAATGATTTGTTTGTCAATTTGTCCAACTTTGAGGAGTCATCATTAATAATAATAATTTTGTTTAGAATAGGTTTTAAAATTGCTTGTAAGCCGGTAGTTTCCTCCCGGTAGTGATTTTGTATGTGGTGTTGAGAATGCCTCCTGGTGTATACTAGCAAAGGCTATAGTTTCAGTTCTGTCTCCAAATTGTCCACAGTAATCCGTTTGTATCTCAAACGCGACCACTTTGTGATCATACGTAGAGATCCTGTTGTACTAAAGTCGGGATATTCGTTTTGGCCCAAATATATACACAAACTTAGTTTCTGATTCTTGTGTTCTAATCATGTGCGGTCTTCCGAAGGTTCATAAACGGGCAGTTACTCTGACCAATCATTTGATGTCATCCAACATCACCATTGGTTATTTAGACTCCCCCTTTATTGTCCAGACCTGAACTTAAATTTGTCTGACATTGGCACTACGAGGATGACGTATTATACATCTATTCAGATTTTGAATTAGATTTTCTTCTAAAAACAATTTATTTTTTTCCCATTCTGAATTAGAAAACTGGTAAAATCACCTTTGTGGACCTCCTAATCTACGAACATTTCACGCAACGTTATGTAGAAAACCCTCTGCTAATATCACGTACATCCACGAACATTGCAACATTTCTAAATCTAAACATCTGGATTTATTTTCTTTAGATATACAGACTGTTCTAATCCTTGTGATTTGACAGATCAGCTGAATGACATTTTCTGTATTGGAATACAACATGGATATACTAGGAATCAGTTGTAGCGTTGGTATAACTGCATAAACATTTCCGCAACATTATGTCCTTCAAAAAATATAGAAAAAAATTGTTCACTAGCTGTAAAATCTACAATTCTCTAGTATTTATAAAGAAACATTTGTGGAACGGAAATCATCAAATATTGCCCGCTCACATTTTGTACGAAGTCAAATCCAACACTGATCGTTCTGCCAAAGAAGCTGGTTTCATCTCATCTAATAAACCAGACTTAAAATACCGGATAGAGGTAATTTACATAAATCATAGTTTCCTTTCTGAGATAGTATGAGCACTTAGTTCAAATTCTCATTAGGTACTGCTTCATCTTTCATGTTGTTTCACTCGATCTATAGCGAATAATAAATATAATTTAATTTATTAGTTGTTGGACCGTCCTGCTGGTCTAGTGGTTACCGTCGCTGACGCTGATCGTGGGGTCCCGGGTTCGATTCCTGGCTCTACTAAGGGATTTTTCCAAAGCGAAAGGGTCTGGAACGATACCCACCCAGCATCTTGATGCAATTGGGGAGCTGCTGTGAATAAAAGACAGTGGCGATCACAGTTGAGAGCACACGTCTGGTCAGTGTGGGAGCAGTAGTAGCCCCTCTGGGAGAGGCCTCATTCAATAGTGGATTGGATATGGCTGTGAATTATTATTATTGTTAAATTTATAACAGACTTTTATTTCAAGCAGCGGTTTTCACATATCTCTATTTTTCACACAGTTTTCTTGTACCACGTTCATGGGGCAGAAATAAGTAAAATGTGCGGTTATTGTTCTTCATAATTCGTGGAATATTTACTTTTGTGTACTGACTCTTCTTATTTAACCACGAAAAGTCACTATTTTAGACTGACTTTTCAGTGTAACTTATTCGTTCCTTTGCCATTAAATATTGGGTTACGTTATTAGCAACATTTTCCACACCGTCCGTTACAAAAGGCAATAATCCCATTTGGGTTTATATGTGCTTACCTTTTTCACTGTACCTGATGTCCTATTTTCCTGTCTGTCATTCTTATCTTTTAATACTATTCAAGACGTGTATGCTTCCGAAGGCAAAGCGTTTTTACTTTTAAGTCGTTGAGGGAATTCTAATTCTGCAGCTAGAGAAACTGTTGTGTACGCTTAAATTGTTATAAGTACTTCCTCTCTCGCCAGTATAAATATATTTTCCTAGCACATGCAGGGTGATTTTCAAGTCCCGCCGGATTTTAAGATGTTGCCGAGATTCGCATCCACATCAAATAACTTTAAAATGTTACACATCAAATTTTGACGATGACGTTCAACGCCAGAGCTCCAGGTTTGTTCCATTGACGTCCAAACACACTTCACAGCCGTTTCCGGAATTCCAAATTTGCATATTGACAACCTTCATTTGCAATGTTGTGAATAACCATATAAATTTTGTCTTTTAGGTCACGCACATTTATATGTGTTCAGCTTATCTTTTGTTTTAACATCTTTCCACATCCAGAAGTCGCAGTGCGTCAAATCAGGCGACTTTGCGGATCAAGAAATGACCAATCACTCATCAAATTGTTCGTCCAGATACCCATTCCTGTGACACTGAGTTCCTCGAAGAACAAAGAGCCTATTAATTGTTCCATGAAAATGGGACACCACAGGGGCTGTCCCGTGTACGCGTGTTTCAAGCTTGTCAGTGGCGGTCGTAGGTAGCGCGTACCTTCTCCTCAGAGGAAGCTTTGATGTGTTTCCTGACAAATTCAGTGTGTGTAGAAATATCACATTTTGGAGGTACCGTTTCAGATTCTATGATAAAACGTAACAATATGATAAATTTATAGTTAACTGATAATTATAAATATGATCAAATTCTATAATTATGAATAATTATTCACTTCATGAATAGCGCTTCTGAATTCCTACTTCTGAAATCTCGGAAATTCTGACGTTCCGGAATTCACCCATGTCAAATTCCGACATTGGAGAATCAAACAAAATAGCCACTCCTATTTCAGAGTTGTGAACACCCTTATACTTTGTCAATTAAGGGTTTCATCAATCGTTCTGAAAACATATCTTCTTGATTTGACTGGTGGGAAATTGATAAATCTCTGGTCCACGTGGACAGTTTTTTTTTTTTCTATCATCATTTAGTGCTGACAACTGAGGAAAACCTCCAGAATTCCGAATTCCAGCGTTTCAAATTCCAACATTTCGGAATTCCGAACGGCACTAATTTGCAATAAATAAATAAATTTACAATTTATTCTACAGTATGTCTCGGTAAATATACTAAATAAGTTTTTATTTACAAATGAATGATTACATATAATATGCTTATTTCAAGACGCAACAACACGTACGAATGTTTCCTAATCACAATAATACCTTCTTTCGCTATGAGTCTGAAGCAGATGCACTTATTACCTGAAAAGCAGCGCAAATAGAATATATATATATTTGAGTCCAATTTCATTAAGTAATTTTCTAAGGTGTGTTACGATTGACAAATTTCATATATTGCTATACAGTAGAATTCACCAAAAATAGTTCCTCTGCCATGTAGTAGAAACTTGAATAATAATAATAAAGGAACTTCACGTTTAGGGCAACGCGTAAATTGATGCTAAGGAATTCCTGGGTAGGTAATAAAAATATATTTTGTCCTTTTATTTGTTGATAGCGGGAGAAATTTTTATGGAGCTCCAGAAAAGATATATTGTAAAAGTCACAAAATTTCAAATCATAACCCTAAAAGGTATAGAAATTAAAAACCAAGCTGGAATCCATCTCGGGACCCCCCTTGGTATGTGACTGTTAAGTTGTTGACTCATTATTTTGTATGTTACCCTATAGCAGTCACTGCTAATTCTGCCCCCTTCTGATTGATTTCTTGCAGTCTCGTGAGCGCTCATGACCTCATAGATTCAACTACTTCCTTGTTGGTTGGTAGCAACTTTTTCTTTGAAGTTATAGAACCATCTTTTGATGCTTCTGTAATCCGGAGCTTTGTTTCTGCAAATTTTTGGAGCTCTCGGCAACACACGATTGAAATTCAGCAAACCATTAAAACACTGCGCTTTCTTCTGAACGGTCGCCATCTTGGAAACCACTGACTTGATTGAATGACGCTGACGTCAGTGTTGCCAAGTCCAAAATGTTCCACTTTCATACACACATACTTTACAAGTTAATTCATGTTGATGCAACTCTCATCTGGAGTCCACAACACTTCAAAAATTCGAGGATTTTTTATATAAACTTAAGCCAAAGTAAACCACTTCTTATTGGTTGGTTTCTTTTGCAGGAATCCGCTTCTGAAGAGGGAGCTGGAGATGCCCCGAAGTCATCATCATCACCCAGGCGACGACGTCCACGAAAAGAGTGAAACAAAGAAAAAGTCTCTTCAACAAAAAGAAAATTCACTGTGAAAAAAAAAGAAAGAAAGAAAACGTCATATTGTATAAATGGTGGCGGCACTAAAAGTGTCGTAACTTGCATCAGCTTTTCCCCAAAGTGTTACATATAAGATATTTTCTATTAATTTATATGTTACATTAGTTGTAAGCGATCATTTCTAAAGGGTATTTGTGGTAACGTTTAAACAAAAAGAAACAATGTTGTCCAGAAACTTTGAAGAGCACTTGTGTAATGGTGGCAGTGAACGGTGTTTTCTTAGAAATAATTATCTTCTGTCATTTTTTTTAATGTTAAAGAAAAAGAAAAACCGATTGTTTTCATCAGTTCTATTTCGCGTGGGATGTCTTAATATGCATTCCTTTGTACTTTGAGAAAGGGAGGTAGGTAAATAGCCGTATTGAACATGGGAATCCGATTTTGGAGCTAAGAACAATGATTTCTGTAAGTTATATCTGGTGAATTTTCGTAGTGGGCCATTGTCTTAGAAAATTGAGCACGTTAAGGAATTTGGAAAAGACAATAATATGACCGTTTAATGCTATACTTTTTTTTTTTTTTTTTTTTAATGCTGTCTCTTCGAAATATTGTGGTCTTTCGCATTTGGTATTAGTGAATATTCAGTTTAATAGGTCAGTAAATAATCCAGAAATATACTAAAAGAGAATATTAACATCGGGTAAAAATTGTTTTTAAGAAAACACACACATTGATAGATATTTGAAGTAAAACTAATTGTAAAGAAAATGTCGTTTGATGAATCGTATCATTATTCATTTCGTTACATGGACGTCACTTGTTCATGGTTTTCGTGTTAAGCGGAATGATACAAGGAAACGACTGGCTATGAGAATTAAAATCAATGGACTAGGTTTGGGAGATACATCAAAATTACGACATTACGAGTAAAAATTGCTTTTGCTGAAAGATGGAGAAAGAAAATTGTTAGGAAGAATTGATACATCTGTGGTCAGAATGTATTTTCTTCGTACAACGAATATGAAATTTTAAAGTGTTACCAGCAGCTACGATATGAAAGCAAAATATTTTTGTGAATAGTTCGCTGCTCTTCATAACTTCATTTAACTCAGGGTCGAACAACTTTTTTGAGTTTTGACAGGATAAAGGTTCGTGCTGTAAGCAATTGCTGGTTTCTTGGTTAGTGTTTTGACTGTAATCATGCACATGGAATGTCGGTATACTTGCACATGGATGTGAATAATTAGTGATTATATTAGTAAATAATTCTCCTTGGGAAAGCATCTGTTAAGGACTTTTCGTTACTTGAATGTAGAAAAGTGGGTTACCAAAACCAAAATTATATTTGTGGTAGTTTGCGAACGGCCTCAAGAGGAATGTGTATTCGCGACTAATGAATGGCCAAAGGAATCTTTTGTTTTGCTTGTATCATTCCGTCTTCATATGACAGTGCCTGATATGGAGTGTACCTTAGATTGCACTGATGTTCATTTTAATTTGTCTACGAGTATACTTTAGAACATCCTGTCTTAAGCATTAAGTTTCTTTTTTGTATTTCCGTAAATTATATTTATCAGTTTTTTCTCTACTAGTGTGCGTACCAAAGCAAACTTCACATATTGTTTCTAATTTTCATTAATATATATATTAAAAATTTACATGAAAATGTGGTTCTTTAAAGAGCGTTTATTTCTATTTAAGTATATATATAAAGTTCCATAATATTGGGTAAAAAAAATAGAAATCTAGTCAAATTTAATGTTTAAAAACGAAAAATATTTACGAATTGTGGGTCCTGTTCAGAAAGGAGAAAAATTTCAGCACGCTCTTGGATCATTGTGAAGAAAACAATGCTTAAGAAAGAAGTGGATCAGGGAAAGTGGATAAGAACTTTTTTTTTTTTTTTAAAGAAAGGAATGCTGACGTCAGAACAATTCTTCATTCCATTAGCTTGGCTTGAAAGTTCCCTAAATAATATCATGTGTGATGTGTATGAGAAAAGAGTGTGAAAGGGGTTATATTTATGAGTGACACTTTTCTTAAGCATTGATAATAAAATTTAAGAAATAAATAAAAAAAATAAGCATCAGTGTTTCAACTACCCAGTGAGAACAATAGGTTTCGTTAATAAGTTGCAATCTGTGCAACGTTCCAAGTGCTATTTCAGTTTTTTTTTTTTTTTTTTTTTTTTTTTTGTACTTGTTAAAAGTAAGAGAAAAAGGCAGCTGTGCTGGGATTAAAGTACAGTTTTCCCAGTGGGTGTATAAATCAATGTACATTCTGACAATGTTCTCTTTTGTTGAGTTTGAAGGTTTTGAGTGTTTTGCGAAGTCGTTTCTACGAAGAAATTCAACTTGGTTCATTCACATTTGATTAAAAACTTTGGAACCATAAAAGTGAGGTGGTATATCCTAAGCATACTATGCAAAACTTGAATGTATTAACGGAAAATATTTTAAATATGTTTAAAGTAGATATGAGTCACAATTTAGCAAACCTTCTTTTTTTTAAATAATAATAATAATAAATAGTCAATAAAATGGCGCATGTTTCTGTTGTGTTTATGTTGGATTGGTCTTAGTGTACTTCATGGAATCTAAGTTGATAGCCATGCGTTGTCTGAATACAAACAGTTACTCTCAAAACTGAAACTTTATAGGACGGATTTTTCTCAACAAAATAATAGTGGTATTACATAATTTAAACAAAAAATAGTATGGTGTTTGGTAAGTAAAATATAATTGTTCTAAAGGTATTTTCATTGAAATAGGTGAAGGCTAAGGACAAAATCAGTAAGCTCGAAGTTCAGTCCGATTACGGAAGTAGTGATGTTGGGGATTAGAAGGAAAGCATCCTTGTTGTATGGGGACGTAGGAATATTGCGTACTGGAAAGCATTTCGGCTGTTGTTCTTTGAATTTGTGTAATATTGAGGTGACTGAACTTTTATATTGCGTCGTCTTGTGAACTCTGGAGATCCCACTCGCCCTCGAGACGATGTTCAAAGAAACTGGTTATCACTGGCTAATGCAGCAGATCCCTTATTTGTTGTAGGAAGAAGTTAGACGTAGTTGATGGTAGTGCCTGTTCTTTACATCGCTTCGCAACAATTCCTCAATCTTTTGGTTCTATGGGATCAAACAGAAGCGTGAACGAGAAGAGTTAACGGCGCTTCTTTATTCCGTTAGTGGAATTCTTCAACAGATCATTGGACACCAGTGTTAGAGTACTCTTCAGGTTTCGCAGTCCTCAGAACTTCTTAATTTCTTTGTAAGGTAATAAATGTTGAGATCTTAGTGACTGCAATAGAAACCAGAAGTGGTTACAAGTCCTTTTTTTATATATATAATACTTAAGTTCTAAACTTAAGGTGTTATTGTTTCTACGCGTGTGCCCGAGTGAAAATGTATGGTACAGAAATGTAAGATTCCTTAACATGTCTGAGAAACCATTGTACAGTAAGATATTTTGAGATTTCCGGCTGAACGAGAGACTATTACGTTCGCTTTCTGGGTGCGTTGTTATGGGTTCAAGTCCCGCTAGGGTTCGTCGAACGGAGTAGCTCAGAATCAACTTTATCAAAAACTGTAGGTCCCGTCCTTAGAAGCTCACCAGCCTGTGTAGGAAGTTAATAAGATTTTCGGTAACGTTGCAGAGATGTCCCGATTCAGAAATATTGTTTACTGAGTACTCTGACTCGACCTCTTCTACAGATCATTTTGTTCTCTTTAAGTAATCTTAACCATGTTTGAGTCCGTTCTTTCGATCTTTGTGTAACATACTACGGGACCAGAATACGAGTAGACGTGGCAAGGATTGAAACTACCTCTGAGCTGTGCCGAAACCGTAAACAGGCACAGATGTTTTGCTGCCCTTCCGCTTCTCGCCTGAAGTGTTGCCATCCAAGAAATGTTGTTTGGCATTAATTTTAGCAGTAAAATATTAATATTGCAATTGCAGTTTATTGATTATTAACAAGTTATATTTATTGTCATTGTAAATCACATATAGGAAGGAGGGCAGGTGACTGGATCAAGAAAAAAGTTGCCATTCCTCTTCCATCTCTCTACAGAGTTTTCTCGTTTCTTTCTTGACCTACTCTAACAGAATATTTTACCTAGCCCTCATGGTCCGGCAGGTCGTCGTGGAATTCGGAACGGTGGGGAGGTGAGTCTCCCGCGGACGGCCATCATGACAGGTTTTTCTACAGCTTGTCCTCAGTTTCACCAGGCGAATGCCAGGATGGTACCTTCATAAGAGGCCCTGGTCGACTAGCTTTCCTCATCCTCTCCTCTCCCCTTTCCCGACCAGTACCTTAAAGGCAATAAAGTGAAAGTACAAATTTTTAAAATTATTTTAGGAACGGGGTTCTTCCGTTTCTTCCCACTTTCTTCATTCCACCAATCCTCCCACCATCATCTACTATTCGGCCGGAGCCGAAAGTTGCCTAAAGACCTTAAATAAAATTCAAATATGTATACCAGAACGAACTCGAAGGATAATAGCACTCACGAGAGAGTAATTTTCTTCTACACTATTATTCTCCAACGACCTTGAACAAGTACCTTTGCTTTCCGTCCCAGTGATTCGCTGCCAAATGCTGTTAAACTCCTGAATGATATTTCGGCCCCTCCCACAATTGACTAGGAAGAAGCCGACTTCAGGAATGAGACCCACAAATGCAAGTTACAAATTTTTAAAAGAGTATGCTTTCCCGACTACACTTTTGGTAACACTGCGTATGTCTTTGACAAGACTTCTGCCGCAGCATGTAAACAACCACTAGCAACCTCACCCTCGCGTCTATGCCTAGTCTGGTCGGGTTATAACAAGGTAAGAATATAACATTGGCATAAAACCAAACTTAACATTGACTCATAAAGTAGGGGGTTAGTAAGAACCACAGCCGTTGTGATCAGTTCTACCTGCGATTGCCATTTTAAAGGATAAAAAACTGCGTTTGTTGGTTTGAATAACTAATGTCGTAAACAAGATTTTGAGCTAAGGTGGACTCCAAATCTGTTCTCTCGCCGATTGAGCACTCGAGACCACGCGCAGAAAAAGCTAACATTTAGTCCGAACAGGGGACTTCGTTAGAACCTTGTGGTATATCTCGTTAATAGACTTAATTTTCGAACCATTCAAATGGCGTATTGGCGAAGTATTTCATTGTTTTTTCTCCAATTTATACATTTCGGTTGATAGGTTACATTTGAGATTTCTTTCGACAATAAAAGTGTCTGCACAACCAAAGGAATGACTGCGTTTCAAACTTCTCTGTGGTGCCACGGAAAAACAGTTTTAAGTCAAAGGTCTTCATTTTGCAGAAGCAAAAGAAACATCACAGTTAGGGCAGTTCCGTATAAATTGACTTAGTCCAGTTTTCCGTCGCACCACAGAACTGGAAAACTACCCCAACTACAACTAGCCTTGTGTGTAATGCGGTTCTTCAATTATTATTACATACATTTTCACTGGGGCAGTGAATAAAAAAGACAAACCGATGTGATTACTTTTGTGCTTAGAATGTGTGCACCGCGAAATTGTGTTGTTTTTCTTGTGTTAATATTAGCTTGATTCTCTTGCCACCTGCCTACTTATCTTAGTTCTTACACCAGTAATTATTACTTTACATATTAACTACGTTTCCGGTTAGCAGTGTGTTTGAATAGGTGGAGTCGAGGGATATGTTACTATTCAACACGAAGTTACCACCCCAGTATCTGTTATTAATTGTTGTAGTGATAAGGTAACGTTTTCGTACGGTATTTTCTTCTTGATAAAAAAAACAACAGATCTTTGTGCAACAATGCGTTGTGTAATGAAAAGTGTGAAAGTACATGCATACGTCTGGTGCAATTGTAAGTAACAGTTTTCTAGTGTGTGTATATATTTTTAAGAAAAACAAAATGTTATACAAGTGCTACATTTTACATTACTTGCAAAATGTGCGATTTAGTATTATCTCTTATTTCAATAAAGTAGCACGCCTTTATATACGGAGGTTCTTAATGCAGTTCCCTCTCCCCTGATCCTTTACACCCACCCACACGAACACTTGTTTTTCTTTCCGATACAGTGCGTGGCCAACACTGATGCTTGTGCTACACCTTGCCTGTCTTCAGTTTCCGTGATCTCAACAGTACAATGAATAATTTGATTCATTTGTAGTTACATTGAACTGAATTCTATTTCAGGTCTTTAGGCAACTTTTTTTGGCTCAGGCCCGGTGGATGATGAATTGGTAGAATGAAGAAATTGGGAGGAAACGGGAGAACCCCGAGAAAACCCACGCACATGGTGTTTTGTCTACTACAAAGCCAACGTGTCATGAGCTGGGATCGAACCGACGACAGCTCCACCAGAGAGCCATCGCGGAATCCTTGTACTTCCATAACACACAGTCAATAGGTATTGAAACAGAGCTGCCGTAGCTCAGTGGTAAGGCGTAGCTTTCGGGAGGTCGTGGTTTCGATCCCAGCGGCCTACCATCCTGACTAAGGTTTTCCCAGGGTTTTTCCTGTCACCAGGCAAATGCCGGATGGCACCTTCAACGTAGGCCCTGGCCGACACCTTCCCCCTCCCCTGAACCTTAAATGCCTAAATGCCATAAAAAAAATCAAATCGGTATTGAAAAGTAAACGTTTCAAGGTTCGTAGTTGCCCAAATCATTAAGAAGCCGTCTTCAAGTACTGTAACTGAGTTCTGTGCAGAAATTTATATCATTTACATGTTCGATCCCTGCTCATGTTGTGTGGGCTTTGTGGTGGACTAACACTGTGTGCATGGATTTTCTCGGGGTTCTCCCACTTTCTTCATTCCACCAATTCTCCATCCGTCCGGCCAGAGCCAAAAGTGTAGTCACAGCACTGAGTCCCCATGATCCCGTTGGTAATTTTGTGGACATCGGATCGATAATGGGGAGTGGCGCATTCAGACCCCAGCATCCTGACTGAGTTTTCCTGAGTCGAACAAAAGCCCGAGATGGCGTCTTAAGTCCCTGCTATTATCTCTGTTCCCGGAAGATTACTCACCGAGAGAGGTTATCCCTCAGACATAACGGGAACCAAGTCAAAAGTTGTAGTTCAACTCTGAAGAAAAAAAAAAGTGTAAGTTGCTCTAC
Source organism: Lepisma saccharinum (assembly GCA_022664845.1). Lineage (NCBI taxonomy): Eukaryota > Metazoa > Arthropoda > Insecta > Zygentoma > Lepismatidae > Lepisma > Lepisma saccharinum. The sequence continues at coordinate 38,162 of JAGDQP010002605.1, read as the reverse complement.
GATTGGACGTTACCTAGAGTAAGTGGGTACTAGAAGCATGTTTATTAGGTTTCGGACATTACTCTCATTCCAGACGCCGTAAAATTCGCTATATCGCGGATATACGAGCGACAGGTTTTACATTGCGAAATAATCGAACTTTCATTTTTCCTGAATGTGGATCAGTAGAAGTATTTTTGAACTAACATCACCGTGCACTTACAGCTATTAAAATCACATTAAGTGTGATTCAGCGTCACGGAACAAAAGTTTGTAAATACGGAACTAGACAGCGTGAATTAATAAAAGAAGTTAGTATCAAGACTAAGGCTCTGCGAATTAAAGAAAACTGGACATTCAAACAAGATCCTTTAAAGTATTTGGAGACATAATGGATCAGATTTCGTGGTGTACAGTGGCACAGTATAATGGAGTTCTACTATAACTCATATACACAAGCACAGTGAACAGGATAGCAAGAGGAGTTCAGTCTGGTAACCACTGTCCTTTGACTTAAGTCATCTTACATCACTAGACTGAAGATCGGCCAGGTTTTTTTTTTTTTTTTTTCGTTTTAAATCGTTTGAGATGCGGACATTTTCCTAGTTAAGGTTAATGTAAAGCAACGATCTTCCAACAAAAGATGGCAGCACTTCCTCCGTATATGTGTAATATATTTTTATCATTGCACGAAACTTCAATGCTACTCCTACAAATTCAAGCCTAGAGAGTTCTAACTTTCAGGGAAGGAAGTTCATAACCAATTCAAGAGTTTGATTAAAGCCGGTTTTATAATTTCGTTTTTCTTCATTGTTGAAGTCGCTTGATTGGTATAGGTTTTGATACAACACAAGCGATTTCAACAATGAACCAAAACGAAAATAATAAATCGGCATTGATCGAACTCTTGAATTACTTATGAACTTTCTTCCCTGAAAGTTAGAACTCTCTAGGCTTGAATTTGTAGGAGTAGCATTGAAGTTTCGTGCAACGATAAAAATACATTAGACATATACGGAGGAAGTGCTGCCATCTTTTGTTGGAAGATCGTTGCTTTACATTAACCTTAATCTAGGCGTAAGAACGTTTCCTGATATTCGTCGTGCTCATCTCGAAAATGCTGCAAAGAAAGACAACACTGGTTCTTCCAGAAGCCGAATTGAATTATTCTGATTCCTCTACCAACGAGCCTAGTTCCTTGAAAGTAAAGAAAACCTCACAGATCCGCCCTCCTCCCCTTTAAGTCATTATGGAAAACTTGATTCGATGTACGCCTCGCGTCGTTGCAGACTACCGAGAAACGTAGTCCCATATCAAAGCGGATCACACATTTCTCAGTTTTCAATAGTCCAATGTTTCTAGTGGTGAGCCCACCATAACTGTACAGCTGCTAGCTTAGGCCTCTAAGGTTCCATGATTATGGGCTTCCTATAAATGTCAGACGAAAAATCTCGAACAGCAGGCTGGAACCTTCTACATTCACCTCTGCTCTTTACATACGAGGTTCGTTCAATAAGTCATTAGAAAAAGATTTTTAATTTCCTTTTAGCGCGATACACTTCCCAGCGTTTCTTTAACTATTTTAAGTTGTCAAAAAAGTGGGATTTCGGGAGGTTTTCAAAATAGGCACCTGTTTGGGCGGTGACCAGCTCGTTCGACGTGAATCTTTTTCTGCAGAGTCGTTTTTTTTTCTAAATTTGCAAATAATAAAGGTCACTGGGGACCAAATCTGGTGAATACGGTGGATGATGTAATAATTCGAACTTTAATTTCATAATTTTCGGTATCGAAACTGCGCAGGTCTGCTGCATCCGTGCATTGCCACCACTGAGAGCAAACGTGGCACCTATCTTGCAGATATTTTTTCAAACTTAATTTTTCGAGCAAAATTGAAAACACTACCTCTGTGGCCTCCACTGTTTCGCGCACTTTGATTCGTCGATCACTCAAAACCATATCCTGGACTCTGTCAATCATTTCGGAGGAAGTCACTTCCACTGGACGTCCCGAACGGTGTTCATTATTTGTGGATGTACGTTTAAACTCATTTACGCAATTGTAAACAGTCGCAAACGCAGGAGCAGATTTGCCATTAACTTCATCCAACACGGCTTTGGTCTGTTTCGGTGTTCAGCCTTTTAAATAGAAGTGTTTTATCACTGCACGAAACTCATTTTCTATTTGTTTTGTATATAGACAAAAGTTTGTTGCTATGGAAATGAAACCACGTGATGGATATAGCTGAACCTTTAACATCAATCTAGTGGGAGATGACGCTTACTAAGAGCAAACGTCTTTGGGTTCTAAGGAGTTATTGAACGACCCTCGTATCTTGCAGCGAAAAATTACTTCGGCACGTCAGTGTCTTAGCTTAGAACAGTTGGCCACTTTTCCGTTGCACTAGAACTGCTTGCTTCGTAACTATTACACTTACAGAAACCTCTTTTTACTGAAAGGACGTTCAGAGATACGCAACTGTCAATAGATGTAAGCTTTGTAAGAATTACTTTTTAAACCAGTTTTTTTTTTCTGTGGATATTACGATGAAAACACGTGAATTGTCTGTGATATGCTTGTTGTCAACTAATTACTGGGTCAGTCCGTGTTAAATCAACACTTAATTTTACGTCACCATCTCAGATTTTGATGAAATTTGGTGCAGTAGTAGGTAGTCCCCATATATACTAAGAAAAATGCAAAATTTATCACCCAGTTTTGAAAATACGTGTATGTAAAGTTCTTGAGAAATGCCTCAAAACGCACCACCAAGTTTTCAAATTGTCATACAAACTCTCCTAATTAAGCCGTCATTTTATACTATATTTTAGTGCCTTTTTTATGATATGCAACCCAATACGGGTTGTGGGGAAAGTTTTTATCAAAATTTTGATTTTCAAGTTTGAAAAAAAAAAATAGTTTATTGTTAAATTTATATATCCGAGAGTTTAAAAGTGGGATGGTAGAGGATTCATACTTAAAGTAATTAAAACAAAAGAATGTTTCACCAAAAATACTAAAGAAAAACATATAATTATTTTAAAAAATGGACGACTAAAATAGGACTTCATACGTGACATTTTATTCTTCACATAGTTTACTGAAAGTGGTTGGATAAATGCCTCCTTGGGTTGCATTGTGTCACGTTGAGATACATCAACTGTCACAGGATTTACTGTACATAAGACACCTCTAACAAGTATCCATAAGGCATCTGGACTTCTTGGATAAGAGAATCGTGGTGGTAGTCCAGCTGGGTGAAGCTACGTTATACTTTCATCAGTGTCTTCATTTTTCCGTATCAGATAGTCTTGTCATATACAACAGCGGTGTAGCCACGCAAGTCTGCTAATTGGAGTTTGTCTCCTGACCTTGTTACAAGAACTGGATTGATTATGTAGCTTCAGAATATATTTTCACGGATAATTTTCATGTGCTTGTGCCAACAGGTGTGAAATTGTTCGTTCCTTTAAATGGTAACTGTCCGAAATGATCTTTTAAAAATCTTTGATTCCACTTTCCTCCTAGGTTGCAAAAAAAAAAAAAAAAAAAAAAAAAAAAAGGCTGCTTTCTATTAGTATTGTATTTTCTAGACACTCCTCATCTGGCTTCGGGTTTTTATTAACACTAATCAGGTAATAATAATTAAATAAAACTTGTTGATTGCAATGAAATATAATTATTAGATCATGAACAAATAGTAAACTATAAAAAGTGCTTCACATTTAACACAATACCTCTGATGACATTTTCACCTCGTACCTTCGCGAACTCCCTTTTCCGTCACCATTACATACAACAACAAACGAATCTCGAAACAAAAGTGTCAACGCTAACCACAATATAAACAGACCTCTAACATCCACACTCATTTCAATAATTATTTCTCTTCGGATAAAACAATACAAGTAAATGCACTTCACTTTTATTTGTATCACAAGAACAAAATATCTAAATACAATATTTGGCAAGAATAACAATCACATGTGCATAATAATTCAATTCCGAACGTTCTACTGTTTCGGGTTTTTTAATACAGGGCATGCATTTGGCAACGCAACTTAGTGCTTGTCGGCTCGAGTTGGGCGCTTGATTCTCCTATTCCCGCCCGCCAAGCTGTTCGTGGTTCTCCGGTGACTTTAGGCCTCACGTTAATTTTTATAATTTAGTTCCCATATTTGAACACCAGGGTATATCGGACCTATTAAAGAACCAAGTTTTTGTTAGTATATGTAAAAATTCGTGAAAAGAAATACAAAATATTTTCAACAATAAACCGTGAGGCACAAAGTCATGGAAAAGCCACGGGCCGACTGGCGGGCGGGGGCAAGTGAGTAAAGCGTGAGCTCGGCCGCCAAACGCATTCCCTGTAGTTGCATTCTGTCGTGTGGCAACTCACGTTTAGAAAACGATCCAGTTCTCTACAATATCGTCAAGAAGAAAAATGTATTCGAGACTTCTTAAATTGGTAGCCATACGCGAAAGGAAGCCAAAGAGAAAATAAACCGTTACAATATTTAGTCCAGTGTATACGTTACAGGTTAGGTAATGTTATGTATACGATAGACCAGTTATCGTAATCTTCACTGAAATACTGCGTACCTAACTTGTCTAAATCTACTTTGAAACGATTTCACTTTTACGTTGAAATTATTTCCAAAATTTTTAAGATTATTAATCCCCTGTCACAGCCTAATAGAAGAATATTTCACTTTCCTCATTCTCTTGTGCTTCAAACAGTCCTTTGAGTTTGAAGAAATTTCTCTTCTCCCCCACATGTCAGCTCTAACGATCACTTCAATTCAAATTGTTTGCGTTTTCTCAAAATTAGTAGCAGTACGAAATCTGTAATAAAACATTTGACTCTCTATATGAGAAAAGTATTATTTGATAATTATTAACGACATTTTTCTAAGAAATGGCGACCAAAGGTAATATTTAGATATTTTATTGAAACTTTTACGTGTCAGATTTTATTAAAAGAAAATTTACTCTGTTTGTCCACCACATGGCACGACGGTTTGAACCGACCAAGCCAAGCACCAGAGGTGAGCGCTCGAGCCGTTGAGCCACCGCGGCCCTGTTTGGCCTGAACTATAAATGCCTAAAGGCCATAAATAAATACAATTGGTTGCCAACTCAAGTGCATGTGTTTAGCCGTCTGGCTATTTACTACTTTAGACAGTTCTCAATGTTGAGAATCACTGGCCAATAGTAAGTCCTAGTGTGAGCATCGCACTCAGTTTTAACATGTTCTGAAGCATGAATACTGAAGTTTAACTGGATCTCCATAAGCTTTCTTAATCATACTTATCTTCTCGGCGGACGATTGTCACAATTTAAATGCAAAACTCTCACTAGAGAATTGCCAGGATCATACCTACAAAGTAGGCTCTAGCCGATTACCTTCAGTCATCACCCACCCTATTCCGGCCTCTACTCACTCCATTTTCATTGAGAATGTGACGGTTAGACAGTACACTACGTCCCTGAATGGCGTCTTAACTGCCGACCGAGTAACCACATGAGCAGGAGGTTCCACTTTAGCTGGCGGCGAAGATCGCGTGGCCGGTTTTCAAAGTACTCAACATTTCCGACAGACGGAACGCTCATCATTTCTCTACTTTGTAGTGGCATTCTTAAACGCTTATACTTCCATAGCATAATCTTGGAAATTAAACACTTTAAAAAAAGACAAATAGAAATTAACATGTATGGAATGCCATCTGGTGTGACTTGTGACAAAGACGATAGTTGCTATGGCTGACAAAAACAACCACTGGCACTGAAATGTGTAAAACAATATGACCGAGGTAGTTACGTGCACTGAAATTTTCTCCCAAAACATTTTTGTTGAGTAATAAATTGAGACGACAGAATCACGCTTTATGTAAAATGCCCGTGTCAGTGTTGAGAAAATTTTTCTCGATATTATGTTTTACCCGTGAGGGAGGACTCCATGCATTCTGAAAAATAATATCCTTTGTACATTGACAACGTCTTCTCGATGTTTTGGGAGGTTACGTTACGTGTGTAGCGCTCTCGATTTCAGAGCGAGCGGTTCCGGGTTCGATTCCCGGCGGGGGCTAAAAAAAATTCTGTGTTGACCCAGCACCGTGAGGACAATTGGGGAGCTGCTGTGAATAAAAGACAGTGGCGATCACAGTGAGAGCTTCGGCTCTCCTCTCCCAACCCGTCTGGTCAGCGTGGGAGCAGCAGACCAACTCCTCCCTTCGGGGAGAGGCCTCATCCACTAGTGGATTGAATATAACTGTGATTTATTATTATATATATATGTAACTTGAAAAAGGGTACTTCAAACACATACTTTTACATAGTTCTAGGCATTTTCCTTCACACTTGTCTCTTCCATACAAAATGTCCACTCAAATCCATCAGAAGCGACATTCATTTTTAGCTTAGGCTCCTTTCACACGACAGGATTTATGCTATAATAGGGTAAGATTCTATGGTATAAATCTAACATTTTATTTATAAATTCACACCCTGGCATTACTGCTATCGCTAAGATTTATCGTAGCATAAATGCCTCCGTGTCAAGCGGGCCTTAGCAACCATCTTTTTTTCGTAAGTCCACGGCATGGCATTCCATGTACGTTAAATTTCAAGTTTATTTTGCCTTTTCTTTTCCTGTTGTAAGTTTCCAAGATTATGTATGCTACGTGAAATTGTAATGAAACGTCGCGAAACCTACATAAACAAGTGTTCCTACAACTTTCACGGGGTCTACAAAATACACATAGCAAATAAGTTAGTACCGTGCTTAACATATCTGTTTTCAAACGCAACAGATCATCAGAATTTAATAAACACTCATTAGCACAATTAAACAGTAATTATAGAAATTTTAAATCTAAACAGTCGTCATAGATTCCTTTTCAGTTTTCTTGTCAAGCTATCAGCTTTGAAGACAGTTTCCAATATTAGTGTATAGTCTCCTCCTTAGTATTAAAAATAAAAACTAACGTTATCTAAACAGTCATTTGTTTTCAAAGAGCTAAAAAAAATTACAATGCTTTCCTTTGCATGAAAACATTTATAATTTTTCACATATATTAAAAAATCTAACATTTTCTCCACTAATAATTGTCTTCACATTCAATATCTATATAGTCTGATAAAATATGAAAAAACACCAATGCTACAATACACCAAGTACAGTACAATTAGATTGCAACAACACATCCTTGGCACTTACAGCCCTCAAACAAACATGAAACAACGCCCATATCACCAGGTCTCTGCCATTTATAAACGTTTCTAGTAATAAATATAATTTATCACTTCTGACAACGTGACTAGTGATAAGCAATCACATTGCGATTTCTGTTTTCGTGACTCATCGCTTTTTCAAAACATTTTCGTGCTTCCATCATCTTTGGCTCAACCTTATCATAATAATAATACGATATATACTCTTAACATTTATATATATATCACAGGTGTCTAGTGATGATGATAATAATAAAAAAAGACTACTTGTTATAAACCAAACTACTATTTTTCACTACCGGTGGGTACAAAATATGGAGGGAAAGATTACAATTGGATACATCCCAATGTCTTGCATCATATTTTCTGTTTGTATTCTTCAAAATTGTCTACCATTTCATTCTACATGTAATATTATTCCTTCGTTACATTTTTACTTGTATTTGGGCACTGGGCTCCTGCTTAAACCAATTATTACTTACGCAGTAGCATAAAACAGAAACCACGAGTGACTCTTCGATGCATTACGCTCCGAATTACTTCCGGTTTTTTCTTCTTTCGTATTAATACTGTCTCTGTGTGATTCCGTCAGATGGATTACTGCTTACAAACGAGCACTTAACATCAAATGCATTGGTATGACATTATGAGCAAATTGAGCAGATCAGATACTGCAGCAAGGAATACAAAAATTCGAAGGAACCAGGTAATTGTGCTCGCTCATTATACAGGGTACGGCACAAATCGCTTGACAAATTGCATTTACAGTAGACTCGCGATTGTCCGAGTTCATTGAGGTGAGTAAGCTCGTAGTTTTTCTAAAGTGTACTAGATCGAACGCGCGCGCATGCGCTCAGTGAACCCTGAGCCTCTGTTAATTAATGCTCGGTTAACCACGAGTCTACTATATTTACAGTGTATACGTGCTCGACTTTTCAGTATGTATTTATTATACTGAAATGGAAATACAGTATTTATTATACACACTACGTAAACGACATAAAGGTAGTAATCTCAATACAGTCCGAAGTTCCACGCGTACCTACTACGAGAGTCCAACAGACGTATAATAACCATTGTCAAGCAACTTATACCATACACTGGATTATAGTAGTTTCCAAATGGGAAGTGTTTCCTTTTACAGCATATCACATGCAAATATTTCGCCCCCTTCTACGAAGTCGACTGCGAAGCGACAACATTGGAACCACGTCACTGAACAGAGTTCCTGAAGAACAAAACACTTTCCCGTTTGCAAGCCACTTGAGTATGGTTACATTATAATAAAACGTACATTAATTTTAGTTCAGAGAGGCTATGAAATGTGTCTTTATTATTTAATTCTATTACTGTATATACGTTAAGAACAGTGTCATTATCTACACCCTTTGAAGAACAAAGTAACCAAGGATTTTTGCCTCATCGCCCTCCTTTCTACGTGGACGTAATGTTCGAAAAACGACAAATACCTTAAAATTGGGTACTTAAGACACCCACGTTTCCGAATTTAAATCTTCATTGGCACTTTAGTAGACTATCCAAATTACAAAAAAAATATACGCTGATAATGTTACTTGAAACAATGGGCAGCATTTAGCTAGGCAGTGGGGAGCATGGGTACGTAGACAAAACGAATCTTATTGTCAACCTTCATATAAAAAAGAAATTGACTACTATATTTTCTTCGGGGGGAGGAAGGTTCCTGAATACTCAGCTGAAACAGCACAAACTATAAAAGTACAACGACCCTCCTAGAATTCATGTCAATTCCTTCTCAAAAGAAATACTTAAAGAGTGACTGAAAAGCTGAAAACCAGAGAGAGAGAGAGTTTCTGCACTCAGATCGCAACGGAACTGGTGCAGGACTCAACCTACTTCTCTGAGGTTTCGATCACCAAAGAAGAGGGTCCACAGTTTCTATAAACTCACTATAGTTCGGGACACTCATTTTATTAACTTGTATAGCACTTGTATATAATTTTTATAGTAAACTGGTTCTGGGAGAAAACACAATTCCATGTACCAATTGTTCTATCTACAATAATAATCCAAATAACCCACAGAAAAGTGTGGACCACCGAAGAACGTGACGGTATTTTATCAAGCAGAAAATTTTGTAAAAAAAGGTTAGATACTTTGCTAGAAAATCAGGAAAGAACCAAAAAATTATTTCAGTGGTAAAGCAAAGATGAATTTAAAACAAAATACTGCTAAGTTAAGCTTTATTGTCATATTTTAATGCAAGGTTCTTCCTAATTAATGTCTGAATTGATTGTGGATATTTACTTTTCAAGGGTTTGCTTTCTGATCAAGGCTTCCGGTTTTAAAATAATGGTGGCTAATTAGTAATCCAGAAGTTACAGATTTCACCCCTGATGGTGCTCTAGTTTTGCTTAAAAATCGGAAAGGCCTGGATCTCGGATATTGATATCAAACTGTTGCTCGAGAATCGAATCAAAGATTTCAATTCTCAAAGCTACTAAACAACGATTACAACTGTGATCTTCGAAGCGTAGATTACATTCTTTGCCCAGGCTAAGCACAAACATAACAATTATTTTGAACCGTAATTTTGTACTTAAACAGAAATTTGGTCCGCGCGGATGGATTGCAAGGACCGAGTGTAGTTTCACTTAGGTTGTAGACTCGTCTAAACTCTATTAAGCTTCTATGAATGATTGTTGTGGTGAATTAAAAACGAGGAAAAGCACCAAGCTGCGAGTCATTAAAAGAATACAGGGTTATGAACTACGCGGTGTTTTGAGATCCAATCTTTTCCAGCTCGCATTTTTTTTTCTTTCTCACAGCCACGAGTAACAGATATTTCTGAGTATATAGAAAAATAATTCATGTATGCTTGCTGAATCTATTGTAATGTTAATGTGCCAATTTTGAATTTTATTTACGGCCTTTATGCATCTAAGGCTCATGCCGGGATAGGAAACGAAGAGGGAAGGTGTCGGCCAGAGCCTAAGTTGAAGATACCATCCCAGCATTTGCTTAGTGTGACTGAGGAAAACCCCTGCAAAAAAACTCAAGTCAGGATTATTGGCCGCTGGGATTTAACGAAAAGCAATGCGGAGTTTCGTAATTGGCGCCTGTTCCTCCTGGTAAGTAACGTCAGGAAAATATTTTCCGTAACCAAATATTACGGTTTCTCAATATGTATTCGCTATCAGTTGCATTACTTAATATCACCATTTTTTTTACTTACTTAATTACTGTTCTGTTTCATTTACTGTAAAACTGAATTAGTACTGTGCATATACAAACCCTCCATAACTTTTTTAAAAAATATGATTAGTGATTAATTAGGATAAAACGGAGCGAGATGACTTGAGAATGGAGGAGACTGCATAATGAAGAACTCCATGGACTGTACGACTCACCCGGTGCTGTAAGAATAATGAAATCGCGACGATTAAGATGGGCAGGTCATGTAACTAGGATGGGAGAAAAATTAAGAAGATTACATTCCTCCTTGGTTGGAAAATCGGAGGGAAAGAGACCCTTGGAAAGACCAAGACGTCGTTGGGAGGACAATAATAGAAAGGATCTTCGAGAAGTAGGTGTTTTGTGATGAAAACTGACTTGTTCTTTCCCAGGACAGAATCCTATGGCGAACGTTTGTTACTGCGAATTCCTTAAGCCATAAAGTAAGTAAGAAAGATTGGGATGAATGGAGAGGGATAAAATGTCTTGTAAGGACCTGCTGCTTTTGGCTTAACATTAATAATCATGACGAGCTTTGTAGTTTTATCCGGGACATTTTCTAGGCCATGGTACTGTCCAAAATACAGTTTAGACACAACTCTTAAGCAATTGTTAGTACTGACTGTGTTACAGTAAACTCTATTACAGCACTTATGACCGTGGAACCATTTCTCTCTCTCGCTACGGAAAACTAAAAAAAAAGGTTTGAAAAGATCCACTGCCGAACATACTTCTAAAACTACAAAAATTTCAAAGAGTAATTGGACAATACAGTACGTTTCCGAACTTGTAAACAGTGAACACGTACACCACTGAATACTTCAAGATAACATTGTACACACACTCTCTTGCACAGCAAATAAACTGGTTTACTTTCTTTTCTTAAATTCTTACTAATACACACTCCGTCTTATCTTTTGGACAACAAATCTTCAGGAAGTACTACTTGATTAAAAGCCAATACCGAACAAATATACAATGTGCAATAAATCGTTCACTCCCGTCTCTTTTATTGCGTTTAATCATAAAGTTTCCTGAAGAATTTATTTCTGTACGTAATTAAAACATTCAAACCTATTGAAGCAGTAATATTACGTATTAATTAAATGAACGTTTAAACATCATTGTATTTGATATTTTCGACTAAATAATTCATCACTACATAAATAATTTGATTGTATTCACAAGAAAGTTGGCAATTATTGTCTACGGTCGTCTTAACACACACATGCGGGATTGTCTACAGCTATTTTAGTTCAACACAAATTGTTCCAAACGAATCTTCATCCACAAAAATAGCAAATGCTATAACAACGTAAACAAAAATGTTTTGTTTTACATAGATAATACTGAATTTGGTCCTTCTGGAATTACCTTTCATAGATAAATTCTATTCTCTTAACTTAGTTGTACTGTATCAAAATGGAAAATAATTCCAGTGTAGTCTATAACTGTGGAAAGAATATGCAAATGTACAGGAATCAATAAAAGCGTCTTTGTTTTGATTTGTTAAACTACTGGAAATAAGGAAGAACATTCAAGCTCCTCCATAATAATATAATGTTGGGGTAAATAAACACAAATAATACCAAATGTAATTCCGGCTACTGTCTAAGAGTACTGGCTTATATTGGAAGCTGATTAGAGTTGGAAATGAAAACCCACAACTTAGATAAGATATTTCAACGAATATTGTTCATCGTACAACACAATGATCTATGAACCAAAGGCCATCCTTGGTAAGATGAACCGATGGTGAGTTTGCATTGTCTTCAATCGGATCAAAGTGTTGATGTTTGTAAGGATGAGACCTACAGTTTCAAAGTTGACTCCGAACTTCTACGTGTCTCGACCGGAAGTACCGAGCCGCTGTAGTTCAGTGGTAGAGCGCTGGCGTAGCATTTGGCAGGTTGTTGGTTCGACCTCAGCGGCCGACCCTGACTGAGGTTTTTCCAGTCACACCAGGCAAATGCCGGGATGGCACCTTCAACAAGCATTGGTCGAATCCTTTCCTCTCTTCTATACAACCCTGAGCCTTAGATGTCTAAAAGCCATAAATAAAATTCAATTCGACCGGGAGTCGAATCCTGGACTCTGATTTTAAAGTAACGAGCAATGCCACTCATCCATCAGGGTTACGCAATGACGTGCAAACTGAAAAAATATGGAAAAGCAAAAATAAGTGTTGCTGTGTTTATGTCATAGATATTAAAAGGTTTCTGGTGAATTGAATTTTATTTATGGCCTTTAGACATCTAAGGCTCAAGCCGGGATAGGGGAGGGGGAAAGGATTCGACAGGGTGTTGGCCAGGGCCTATGTTAAAGGTGCAATTCCGGCATTTGCCTGGTTTCAGTGAGGAAAAACCCGTCATGATAGTCGGCCGTTGCGATCGAACCCATGATCTCCCAAATGCTACGCCAACGCTCTACCACTGAGCTACGGTGGCTCGGTAAAAAGGTTCCTGGTATACGGATTTTAAGCCTAACCGTAATCTATACTGTTGATGTGTCCTCGAAAACTATAACAAAAGTAAACATCAACAAGAAATGACAACATACATGAGAGTACATACGAAAACAGATGAGAACAAGTCGATACTTCCTGTATATATTCTTTCCACAACTGTAACCATATTGTTTTGTCCAATATGAATCATTTGATAATGTTTAAATGTTGTCTCCAGAGACATCTGCTGGAATTTGTACTGGCAGAATATGGTGGTAGAGCTTTTAGAACGCTACCTTCAATCTTTAGTTTTTTGTTAATAAATATACTTTCTTACAATTATCGATAAAGACAGCGTCTACATTTTATTTCAATGCATAATAAATAAGAATGACAAAAACCGGTATTTTTGAGCACCATCAGACACATTTTACGTCTTATAGATTGTATTGCGTCACAAAGAAACCTCTCTTTTAGAAGTAAAAAGAAAAATGCTACGAATCAATATTGAAGAAAAAAGGCGAAATTTCTTTTACCTTTTAAAAAAGGCTGTACAGAAACAAACAAACAAAAAAAAAATTGGTACTTTTACATTTAAGTTTATATAAGTTTGGAAAACGACCTCCAAATACACTTAGAATATGTTACGAAATAATTAGTTTATCTCAAAACCAAGAAACTGTGTAAAAAGTGAATGAACGGCAGTAAATTCTAGTCATCCGCGCAGAAATCTCAGTAATTCATTAACCAAACTAAATAAAATTACATACCCTCGCATATCAGTACTGCCTAATATAAAAAACTAACAGTAAACCATAGTGTTGCAGCTCAACTCAAGCCTCAGCATACCAGGCAGTTTTCGTTTAAAAAGAGAGTCGCTCCCACAGGGAATCGAATCTACGATTCCTAGCACCAACGAAAGAGCGATTACCATTACGCTAAGCGGGAGCTCATAACGTATGCATAAGTAGTTTAGAGATGAGATGTTGCCGGTATAAAAATAAAGGAAAAACACACTTTTATTTCTTTTTTCTAGTGTGTTCCCACTCAATGTATCAAGACAAGTCCCTCTGGTTGCAACCGTTTCAGAATTGTCATTTTTTTAAAAACCAAGTGGGAAGAAAAACGGTTCGTCCTCCGTACGCAAAATTCGTTATCCCGACTTTCGATTTTCCAGAAAAAGAATGACTAACGCTACCCGTAATCTCGTGCTTCTTTCTTTTTACTTCCTGAAAATAATTTTATCAGTAGAAATCTTATTGTCAATCGATGAAAAATAATAATAATAATAATACACTGGGACTTAACGATAGACGAACTAGTAAAATTCTAACTTGACTGCAAACAATCAAACTTCCATTCATTTTAATTATTTTACTGTACGACAACTTTTATGATTTTATTTAAATTCCATTTATGGGTCAGTGAACTAAAGCCTAGCTCGTCACATGATCGAAGGATGACGTCCCTGGACAACTATTCTTCCGGAGAGGCACAACCACCATTTTGACTGAGAATCACCCACAACTTTTTTTTCCCTTAGCGTCAATAGATACCTAAAATACCGACTAGCATTGCCTTCATCATCCCTCTTCCCGAAGTTTGCTCTCCGAGGGACGTAATCCTTCATCCTTCAAAATATCAAAACAGTCCCCCCAACACACACACACATACAAAAAGAACTGCAATAAGACCGAAAGACTTTCGAAAGAAAATAACACAGTATTCACATTCTACAGGCTATTAGAAAAAAATAAACCAATTGTAACTTTGGAATATAAAAAAGAAACAGTGAATTCTTAACATTATATATAAAACTCATTGAGCGAAACAAACTGGAATAAACTAACATATTATGAAGGGCTTACCTTTGCCTGTATGATGTCAAATTTTACATCGACATGATAAATACCGCTGAAATCGGAGACCCCAGTGTATCATTATCCACAGAATTTACCCTTATATTTTACCCATTCGAAAAATATGGAATAATAAATTCCATCTTATCTAAACTAAATTACAAATACTAATTCATCTCTGTTCGTTTTCTTTTTATTTATTGTCTTGTCTTAAAACGCTCTCGCAATACCATTTTTATTACACGTAATTAATTTGTACATCTGTTCATATCAACAACATGGAATGTTAACCAATTATAAACTTCTAACGCAAACAAACTTAAAACAGGATTTTTTTTTTTTTAACCTTTTCCTACACTTGCTTTCTTTCCAAAGCTGAAAGAACTACCTCCATGGCTAACTTCCCTGCTAAGATCCCATTGAGCTCCATTCTGGTCCATATTGTTCCCATAAACACAGTGAAACATAAAATCACTGTTACACTTACCCTGATTATATTAAATGTTTTCACATACTGGTAAGGAGACTCCCAGGACACCGTACATAACAACAAAAGAAACAGAAATGCCGCATATAACCAATAGAACATTTTATTCAGTTGAATCTTAGCTAAAGCCTCTTCACAAATGGCCAAGCCCTCCTTTAAGGAAGAAACTCGCTTTGAAACGTCTTTGGAATCACCTGAAACTGAAGTTTAAATCTCATGTTAAAGACACGAATAGATTAACAAATGCGTAGTCCAGTTACAAAACATGCTATATCCAATCTGACACTTTCCTAGGAAAAAAACAAAACGAAAACGATTTTGCATGCTCCTTACCTGGGAATGAATTTTCTCTAAGATTTAAAGGGTAAATAATAACGTGTTCACTTTGATTATAGGTTAATACTGAGACTGACGAGAGAACTTTGTCAAGAATAATGTGTGTGTGTTGGTTGTGGCAACATTTCGATGTCTGGTTTCATCATCTTATTTATGTAATACAAAAGTTATGGTCGTATTTTAGAAGAAAATTTAGTAAACGAAGCAACTACTATAATTTAAGATATGAATATCGTAATGATCTTTTGTGTTAGTCAAAGTAGATCTTAGGTAGAACCTTTTAACATAGGATCGTTAGTTTCGTGGTTGTTAAATAAGAACATAGATACGGTTGACTTTTTAACTCGACACCTTTTATTATAAAAGTTCCACAAATACGTTATACACAAGACTTACTACAGTTGATGAAACGAGTGCCCGGAACATGGACTTGTATTGATTACCGTGGATCACCTCTTTTATGTAGCGACTTATATTTGACTTAGGTCTATGTGGAGAGGAGTGAATTGCCATGACAACGATTCTAACTCCAAATCAAGTTAGAAAGGTACTCCGACTCCAAACCAACTCCGAGGAGGGAAGAGGTCGAAATGAATAAGTGATACTCTAAAGGTATCAGGTTGGCCTTTTCAACCTTTTCTTGTAGGCGTGACTTATGTAACTCCAAGCTTCTCCGCTTGGAGTCGGCGTCGTCTGCTTCCACAAACTGACTACGTAAACATTTCATAATTTCTTATGTTTACTAGGATTGTTTGTTTTTCTTCTTGTCTTGTTGACACACTAATCCAGTTTCCATTACAATATTGTTTAAGTGAGCTAAAGAACTGCATATACGTGTTGCACAAATACAGGGTGATTCGAAAGTCCCACTACAGCCTGATAGTTCACAAACCGACACGGAAATGAGTAGCACAAAAATAGTGTTCCTCCTTGCCACTATTCCACATCTGTGTACTACAATGTACCTTTGTCGGTTTGTGAACTACAAGGATGTACTGAGACTTTTGAAACCCCCTTATATATCAAGGAATGGAAGGTTTTTACGTGGGCAGAACTTCATTTAAGGATACATACATCCACTTTGGGATTCGGTAGAAAATTGACAAATACCAAAAGTGTAGTACTATTTTTACTATGTATGATAATGCTATTTCTAACAGACTTATTACATCTTTTAATTACTTTTACATGCTGTTAGGTAATCGGGAGATTCCATAGCATCCACACCCTAACCTAACCACTATAGACACAGAAACCACGCGCACGATAATACACAATACCTACAAATTTACATATGATAGAATCAGAAATGCCAATACATCATTTTTAAACATTTTTGGACACAGCAGATTTTGCCTCTGGACTACTAAATCGACAAAAATAACACTGACGATGATAAAAGATACACTACGGGTAAATTTTTATGTTACTAAACTTATATTTATGGGCCATACAGACAGTTATAGCCTATTATATGTGTGAGGGATGATGTCCCTCGGCGTGCCAGTGCACGAACTTTGCTTGTATCCTAACTCTTACGATTGCCTTGCAACTGAATTTGTTGACATTTACTAACAGCACAAATTTTCCGTATTTATCATCTCTTATTATTTTACGTATTTAATCATTTTTACATCATTTAACTCCAATTAATAGTACGGTACCTAGTAACGCAGTGCGTTGCCTAGCAACAAAAAGTTTGTTACGGCTGAATCCAAGTGGGTTTTCCCGCCTTTTTCGTTTTACGTCAATTATTCAGAATTCCGTGCAGGTAAACATAATTTAACTTTCACGGACCAAAGTTCGTTTCGTACTTCAATCATGGGTATAATTAGTTTCAAAGAAATGCCACTAGTAACCTCCGGATTGTGTGCAGACACTTTTTGGACAGAATAATGTTCCAAAAGTGTCTGCACACAATCCTGAAGTTATTACTAGCATTTCTATAAAGCGAATTGAACTCGTAAATGAAGCATAACACGAACTCTGGTTTGCAAAAGTTACATTTTGTTTACCTGCACGGAATTCTGAATAATTGACGTAAAACGAAAAAGGCGGGAAAACCCACTGGGATTGAGTCTTAATATTTTCATAAATGCGTTGTAATTTCCTAGTGATCTGATCACTGTAATACCGGCAGTATTAGTAAATGGAAGTACATCTTGGAACATGTTCGAAAATCCACAAATATTTTTATTTTATTTTTTTATATTTACTAAGCAGGTACAATTCAAGATGTGTCTAATGTATAAAAGGAACCTTTTAATGGTCTCAAATTATTTTCTGTAAATTTTTCTAGTGTTTGTGCAGTAATCGTACCACTGTACTATAATTCATTAAATGTACATGAAAACTCTCGACACTGGCAACCAGGAGGCGAATTTCTGACTATAAGCTTCCAGGCAGTCTTTTTACCGACTCCATTCTAAGCAGATGTAATCTTAACCTGCAGACAGGTGAATAAAAGTGTTCTGCCCTGTATTTTCATTTCATGAACGACTATAATAAGTTTTCTGCTAGACTATTTCCAATGTACATCCCTAACGTACACTAAGATTCACAGAAAATTGCCGATGGGTTCATTTTCTTAATTCGGTAAGTTTTATAATATGGTAATACCAAGCCTATATTCAATATTGGATTATACCTTTAGTACCAAGGACTCGTGCTACTGAACACACCTCGAGATATATTACACAATACAACATTGCATCCTAGCAGGCAGTATGGAAGCGAAAAGTAGCAGCCAGGGCTTTTACCTAGGTACCATGCTGGAATTCACTTAAGGAAGTTGAGGTGGAAACCCTGGAAAACCAAAGTCATTATGGTCGGTAGCAGAACTCCAATCCGTGTGTTCCCCAAGTCCACAAACGTAATTACTCAAACAAGAGCCGTTGTATTTGGAGAATTCAGTATTATCTATAGATAATCCGTATTATCAGTAGTACCAAGTATTCAACATAGTTTCTCATACACACGATCGCCATAAAATGAAAATTGAATTGCGAGGATTAACCATTGATACCTCATATCTACAATTTCTGTCAACTTAAGTTGTTGTTGTTTGATTATTGAAAGGAAAAAAATAATGGCGGACCTTCCAGTTTTAACTTCGTAACTAATCAACAGTTACTTGACCTCTTGGTTTATCGGTTACGAAGTTTCAAATAAAAAGTCCACCAAATGTTTTCCTTTCATTAATTTGTTAACACCTTTCGGTGACAAAAACTGTAGATACGAGGTATCAATGGTTAACCCTCGACAGTTCAATAGCACTGGATCCATACTTCACTCTCCACTTGTGTCGTCATGTCAACTGTTAAGCGATGTCACACAAAAACATACAACAATTCTATTGTACTGATACTGAAATTCTGAGAGTGTGTTTCTGAGCTGAAATTTGTCCACGGACTGACAGACAAAAAAGATCTATTCAGTTTGACTTCGTCTGCCCAAGATCTTTCCAATGATACATCAGCCATGTTCGTAGCCCTAGTAGTTCCTGAGTTGACAATTGGTGATAGACGGACATAGCGGGCATAAAGGTTTCCCAGCTCTTTTTATAGCTGCTTAAAAGGCTTCCCAGCTTTTTTATAGCTGCTTAAAAGTTTCCCAGCTTTTTTATAGCTGCTTAAAAGGCTTACCTGTTTCTTTGTAGCTGCTTAAAAGGCTTCCCAGCTTTTTTTATAACTACTTAAAAGGTTCCCCAGTTTATAACTGCTTAAAAGGTTTCCCTGATTTTTTATAACTGCTTAAAAGGTTTCCCTGATTTTTTATAGCTGCTTAAAAGGTTTCCCTGATTTTTTATAGCTGCTTAAAAGGCTTCCCAGATTTTTATAGCTGCTTAAAATGCTTCCCTGCTTTTTTATAGCTGCTTAAAAGGCTTCCCTGCTTTTTATAGCTGCTTAGAAGGCTTCCCTGCTTTTTATAGCTGCTTAAAATGCTTCCCAGCTTTTTTATAGCTGCTTAAACGGTTTCCCAGTTTTTATAGCTGCTTAAAAGGTTTCCCAGTTTTTATAGCTGCTTAAAAGGCTTCCCTGCTTTTTATAGCTGCTTAAAAGGCTTCCCTGCTTTTTATAGCTGCTTAGAAGGCTTCCCTGCTTTTTATAGCTGCTTAAAATGCTTCCCAGCTTTTTTATAGCTGCTGAAAAGGCTTCCCTGCTTTTTATAGCTGCTTAAACGGTTTCCCAGTTTTTTATAGCTGCTGAAAAGGCTTCCCTGCTTTTTATACCTGCTTAAACGGTTTCCCAGTTTTTTATAGCTGCTTAGAAGGCTTCCCAGCTTTTTTATAGCTGCTTAAAAGGTTTCCCAGTTTTTTTATAGCTGCTTAAAAGGCTTCCCTGCTTTTTTATGGCTGCTTAAAAGGCTTCCCAGCTTTTACAGCTGCTTAAAAGGCTTCCCAGCTTTTACAGCTGCTTAAAAGGCTTCCCAGCTTTTACAGCTGCTTAAAAGGAGACGATACTTACATATAATACTCCAGCAGCAAACACAAGTAAAAGCACTATATTTCGATTTCCATTAGATCTTTGTCAAGTCGAAAGATACAGATGACGAATACGTGTATGAACACAAAAGAATGGAGCGATAGAGGTGCCACGTAGCGGACTACGCATTAAGTTTGGAACAGCTGACTAACGTATTACGTGTAAATTTCAGGATGGGATCGTGTAAGTTTAGGTATTGAAAATGATTGAAATAAAGCGATTCTTCTTCCTCGCCATCACAGGACAACGTCTGAATTCCACCACCCATGTAACTGAAGCTTACTACCAACGCCTCCAGGAGGTTTTAGTCAACTGAGGCTCCACTGAACGGCCGTGGCCCAGTGGAAGAGCGTTGGCTTAGCATTCGGGAAGTCGATCCCAGCAGTCGACCATCCTGACTGAGGTTTTCCTCAGTCACATCACGCAAATGACGGGATAATACCTACAAAATAGGCCCTGGCCGTCTACCTTCCACAATTCTCTTTCCCATCCTATCCCGGTGTACGCCTGATGCCTAAAGGCTTTAAATAAATTCAACAGAGGCTACGTATCTAACCTTGCAACCAAGCAGATCCGACGTCAATCTTTGCATATTCCAAAGCCACACTTCCAATACCAATCCAAATCCACCGGCTCTAATCACCAAGTTCCATCCTAAACTAAGACCAAACAAATCCTGCATCCTCATTTCCACATTCTCCAATCCGACCCAGACATACATTGTGCCCCCTACGACCAACACCTCAACACGCCACCTGTGTGAGGGAGCCTTCACTCACGGTTGGAGAACAAAAATGAAACCTGGTCAAAGCCTTCAATAACTCTTTAAGCTTCCATCTTCCTCCGTCCCCGATCCCTCCCGTTTGCACAACATTTGTAATACATAAATTTACACGATTACATCATAAAACTTACACGTAATGTGCTAATCAACTGTTCCAAACTTGATGCGTCCTGCACTACGTGGCACCAGTATCGCTCCATTCTTTGTGTTATAGATACATAAAATTAAAACTTTTAATATTCGTATGTAACACTGGAAGACTCTCAACCACGTCTCGAACATTTCTAAAACAAATCATCTTTGTTAAATTAGAACCTCGCAAAAGAATCAACATCCCTTTCTCATTTGTTAAATTCTACCAATAAAATTTGCTATCGGTAGAATACCCGTTCTAGCAATCACTGCTGGAATATATTACTAATATGTTCGAACTTCGCTCATCTATTATGAACTCTAAGAAACCTGAGTGGTGTAAAAGTTCTGACGACGCTTTCAAGGTTTAAACATATACCTCCATTTTCAAGGTGACCGACTATATGAGGAGGTAACATCACTATTTTCCCTTGACACAGAATTAATTAAGGTGTTAGTTTGACCGGTATCTATGGAATAAGCCCTTCACAAATGTGGGTAATGACGTCCCTCGGGGAGCACGCTTCCGGCTTTCTAACTACCAACCAGTATCCGTTTGGATAAACAGAAAAATCCTGCAAATTTCTGTCAGGATAACCGGCACTAAAACTTAAATATACGTGCCTCCAAAGTACGTGACCTTAATCCTTGGAACAATATATGCTGCTGCTGGTACTAGGTATATAAGAAAGAATAAGCAATATATAACCAATTTTACACCCCTACTTTTAGACCTTCAATTTTCCGAACAAGAACAGTATGGCCAGGTGAAGCAAATTCGAGCGCAAAAGGATCCGGGAGGATAACATGTTCCGTAAGTACCTATGAATTCCACCACCATGTTGACGGTTGGGGCTTAGACAGAAAGCAGTAACGAGGGTTGCAAACAGTTGCCATGACAAACTCTTCGATGAGACATGTACGGAGTACGTACTGCAGCTCGAGAACTAATAATAACTTCTTACTCTACATAAACATAATTTTAGAATAAGCAACTCACATCCACCATTGTTATCTTCTACTACTAGCTTGGCTACAACTGCTTCATGATCCGAATAATTGAACGTATAACCAGGAACGGACTCCGAAAGCGGTAGATTGTACGACTCCACATATGCCTAGAAAAGAGAAAATAGCTATCAGGAAATGAAAAAAGTATTAAACTAAAAAGATATTCAAAGACCACTAATATCACTATATTTCGCTCTGAAACCTTTTTTATTCAATACGAATAATGTGTTGGTTTTGAGCCAGACATTTTACAAACCACCAAGTAGTCCCAATTCCGCTTAGCAGGAAATCTTTCAAAGTAAATCAGATGACCCAATGTTTGTAGACCCACATTACATTGTTAAAACCTTGGCTTTCCATATTGAATTTGAATCTATTATGAAGGTGCAGGTAAAATAATGTTGAAAGATAGTCGGCCGTGGCCTAATTAGTAGATACCATCCCGGCATTTGCCTTGTATGGTAAGAGGAAAATCCTTGAAAAACCTATCAACATCGTCGAGCTCTGGGATCGTTTTCAGGACCTTCCATTATTATTACTATTATGTATTCCATATTGTGTATAGAAATAGAGTAATCTACCCGCCTAACTGAACATAGCAGATTACTTGTTACCTATCGCTGCATGTCGTTTGAATACAGGGATAATATTGAGTAATATTTCATTGGTTGGTTACAAGCAAATTAGAGTACGCTTCAGTGATTTGGTATTAAATTGTACCGAGCCGCCGTAGCTCAGTGGTAGAGTGCTGACGTAGCATTCGTGAAGCCACGGGTTCGACCCCAGCGGCCGACTATCCTGACTGAGGTCTTTCCAGGGTTTTCCTCAGTCACACCAGGCGAATGCCAGGATGGCACCTTCAACATAGGCCCTGGCCGACACCTTCCCGAATCGCCCTGGCCATCACTCTCCCGAATCCCTTTTCCCTCCCCTATCTCGGCCTGAGCCTTAGATGCCTAAAGGCCAAAAATAAAATTCAGTGTAAAACTAGTATACACTAAAACAATTTTTTTTAAAAAAAAGTCCAGATAAGATTTTCGTATATATTTTAAGAAAATGTACTCAATCAGCGTTCAGAAATGAAACTCCAGATAAAGTGTTTAAAGTGTTAAAATACCGAAAGTGTTTACTTAAAAAAATAATTATTGGAAGTATTTTATTACGTTCAGTCTTCATATACATATATTGCAAACATACCTGCATCCCCATTCCAGCTCTGTACAATACATAGTCAATTCGCTTCCCTTCTGGACATCGAAGTAGCTCTTTCTTGTTTGTATAACTGTTCCAGGGTGTCTCATTGGTCCCTTGATGAACATTCTCTCCCTGTAAATACGTTTACGATAATTTAAACTTTGCCTATCCAACATCATACAAACTAAGTGCAAGGAAATTTCATATTCTACGTCCTAAACTTTGAATAATTCATTTCCATTTTACACGTGGCGAATCTGATGTACGGGTAAGCAGAGGGAAACAGTAGTGTAGTGGTTTAAACTCCCTGCAGCAACTAGATCTTTAACATAGTGGATGCTCCGGGTATGAGACTTCATACCTCTATAGTGCATCAACCAGCTACGTTCGAAAAGAAGTGCTCTCCAGGGGAAGATCTTTTTGTTTTATTACGCCCCATTGTGCTTTGTAGTAGTTTACATTTTAAACTCCCCTGCAGCAACTAGATCTTTGATAGTATGATGCCTACAGTTATTGAATGTATGTAGATACAGTTAATAACGTGATTTAATGTGGTGTTCTGGGCCAGGGATTTTCTATTTACATTTTCCCTGACTTTTCCAGGTCTGTAGAGCACATTTTCCAGGTTGAATTTCCTGAGTTTCTAGTATATATTTTAGCTTCTAAGATTAGGAAATCTTTTGTTAGCTAAATGTTGTATAAAAATGAAAAAAAATGCACAGAAAGGCCCACCACAACATCCACCGTCTGCCTTTCTGTGTATTTTTATGACATTTATTTATTTATTCGAAAACACACGAACAAAATTGAAAGAAGAAAAATGGAAGAAAATTTAAAAAAAAAATACGTTACCTTAAAAATATTTAAAACCAAGTCTTAAAACTTACTGTAACATATCTATTTTTCATATACTGAATATGTACATAGGGTAAACGCATCAGTAATGGACACTTTAAGGATACTTTTCAACATTATAACTTTTAACTCAAATGCAAATTAAATGTAGTGATCAAATGAGAATGTTACACGTTCTCCATACTTTCTTCTAATGATTTCTACCCATTACTTTCATCAACATACACTATTTGAAAGGAAATCACGGTTTTTGTCTGACATTGTTTTTGTATCAGTGATAGACACGGAAAAACCTGGATGCTCCAGTAATGGACATACTGCATAACTCAAAATAATTTAAATAATCATTGCTGATGTTTCGAATATAAGTAGTAAACACGATGATATGTTTAATGCTGTTCTTCCATTATCTGATTGTTTCATGGAATTCGAGTGATCATTCCGAAGGTCCTGGGTACGAAAACAGCTATCGACCATCCCTTACTGAGGTTTTAACGTTTTTTTCCTCAGTCATGATAGGCAAATTCCCTAATGGCACCACCTTCAATTTAGACCTGTCCGAGTCCTTTCCACTTCCATTCCCCTCCGTGAGCCGTAGATTCTTTGTGGCCATAAAAATTCAAATTCTAAGCTCTAATGAATAGTGTCCAATATTAAAACAAATAATTTCATTAATGAGCATCCCTGCGTCCATCATTCAAAAAATGGGACCAAAAGATTTCCTGACAAACTTCTGGTCATGAAGAGTAAATAATCTTTCCCAAGTTCAAATAAAACAACCAACAGAATTATGATTTCGCCCTTGGAGTTGCGGAAAGTTTAGCGCGCTCATTTTTCTGCGCACGTGAGTTCAATTTCTCCTGCGAGTTGTTGAACAGAGAGTTTCTGAACCCACTATACCAAAACCGTAAGTCTCGTCATTAGAAGCTCATCAGCTCGCTTTGGACGTTAATAACAACTCAATCAATCAAGGATTTTGATTTCAACTCAGTAATGAATAGTGAGTGTCCATAACTGGACAAAAACTGACTTTACCGTACCGGTAATAGACACTCCCTGCTCTGCATAACAGATCCAAGTTAGAATTGGTTTGGTCATTGAAATACTCGAAACCGAGACATTTCGTAACGGATAATAGTGCCGAACAACAACAGAAGTAATCGTTATTGTAATTTCATGAATAAAAAACGAAGGCTCTCGCCTTAATCACTTGCTTAACAGAATGCATGGAAGAGTAGGTGCAACCATGGACCTAACTTCAATATCATGTCAGAAATATCAGCTGACAGCAATGACGAGCGAATAATATTCAGTGGAAACAGAACATACTATACTAAATTTTCCCATGTAGGTGAAATGATTACCGCTCTTAGGAAAATCGTATTTTACAACTTTCCTCTTCAAGTGTCCGTTACGGGTACACTGTCCATTACTGATGCGTTTACCTCATATAAATTTTTTAAAAATAAATATTTACTACTGCTATTCAGTTCGACGTATCCGCACCAAGATTTTAGTATACATATTCGACACAATCGGAACATGCAGTGGTTGTTCCCTATACCCAAGCACCAGCGTTGCCACCATATTTTAAAATTTAATTTTTCAAATGGTCCCCCATACTGTTACGTGCCGATAGCTATTCCTATACTTTCAAAAAAAAGCGCGTGGGGAGCCGCGGGATGTACCTACGTTATGATATGCTCAGCAATAATACTTCTTAGAGCCCTATTGCAACAGACTCATTAGAAGAAAGTCATCTGCAGTTGCTTGTTTACAAGAGTATTCATTATGTATTTATACATCTCTTTTGAAATATGCATATAACCAAAAAATAATGTTTGTTACACTGTCTCTATCTGTATATATTTTCATAGCATATGGGGCGAGGTTAGGAGCCCGGACCATGGTAGAGCAATGCCACCGAGCTTTTATAGTGCACGCAATGTACTAGTAAACGCAAACCTATATCTCTGTCCTAGAATAGAAGATTATTTCCCGGGATTTTGAGCTAAAAAGAATTGATTTTTGCAGACTGTAATTATGATCAAAAATGGATATCTTCCTTGAACAATACCGAAATTAGAAATTAACGTATTGTAAATACGGGATGAGAGCATATTTCGGTAGGAATTCGTAGTTTTTCAGTTTACAATATAGTCTTCGAAGTTGTATTTATCTCTAGGAACTTAAATTCCTGTAATTCAAAGTATTTCTTCAGCTCCCTGAAGGTTTACTAGTATTCTATTACAAACTATACCAAATAATTGATATTAAAGAGTGAAAAGTATGTGACTGGACCGGGGATCGAAGCCGGGACCTTTGGGTTACCGTCCCAATGCGCTCCCAACTGCGCGCGCCATCCAGTCGACCCACTTTCCAATCACACACCTTCCACTCTTGATGTCGATGTTCTCTCTCGAGACCACCTGGAGAGTACCACGACTCGTAGTTGTGCTTGGACTTTCCTGTGTCTCACAATGGTGAACATCTCACACGGAAGAAATAATTTCCAAAGTTGAAATGGAGGCAACTTCCGATTTTTTCTGTACATCAAGCCTCTGTAGGTACAGATACAATTGATATTAAAGAGTGAAAAGTATGTGACTGGACTGGGATCGAAGCCGGGACCTTTGGGTTACCGTCCCAATGCGCTACCCAGTAGATAGTAAAAGAACGGTCCATATTGATTAACACAAAAATTACTTTACAATACAAAGGGGTGGCGTACAAGATATACCCCAATACTCCGAAGTTTTATTATATAAAATCTTCCATTAAAAAACACGACCAGAAAAAAATGCAGAAAGACTATCGTTCATTCAAATTTAAAATATTTATATTTTTCTGTCTAAATATATTATGGTACAGAGAATCTAGTCACCAAGTTCTACATCTGTTCATTTCTAATGAGAATAACAATAATAAACAAGTTCACAGTATTAGTGGGGGGAAAAGCAGAAAGGTAAGATATAGTGGTTCAGAATGGACGTATGTGAGGAAGAAATAAAACTTACGTTGTTCTTATTGTTCAGATAAGCATCCTTAAGTTGAGCATTATGACATATTATTCTATATGCTAAGTCTTCTGGCTCTGTATTTAGGTCTCCTCCTAATATTACAACATGAGCACCTTCTGAGCTTATTTGGATAAACTGCGACGTGTCGAATGCTTGCGTCACTCGGTGAGCCATGTAGTCATCACTATCCCTGTTGTATTCAGCATGCAACTAGAAACAAGGAAATGACAATTAAAACAATAGGTATACTTATTTCACACACAACTGATGCCTTAAATACATCGTTCAAGCTTGTAATAGCCCACTGTTAAGATGGAATCTTAAAGACAACCCTTCATCCTGATCTGAATCTTTGCTTGTTTCTCCTCAATCACAAGAGGAGAAGTCCAAAGAGAACATAAGCTAAACTCCATAGAATCCAAATTGAGCCTTGGTTGCCAGGCGACTTTCACTGAAAGTAGGTGACAAATTAAAAAACAATGTTTATTTATGACCTTTAGGCATCTCGGGCTCAGGACTAGATAGGGTGGAGGAGAGGATGTTGAAAGGTAGTTGGCCAGGATCTAGTTTGTAGGTACCATCCCAGCATTTGCCTGGTGTGACTGAGGAACAGTCCCCCTTGCAAAATCTCAGTCGAGATGGGCGGCAGCTGGAATTGTTCCCAGGACCTTCCGATTTCTAAACCTCTGTACTACTGAGATTAGGTGTCAGGTAGTTAGAGCAACTATTCCAATCACACTTATATTTAACTTTCTAGTGGAGTCCGCTACTTCACTGCTTAGTATTTCCCCATTTCTCGTCATGATGCCGATTCAACACCGAAATTCTGAACTCCCACCGGATATCAAAATCGAGAGCTATCGTACCACAAGAACCACTGAGCCAAGTGAAAGCTCAAAAACTCCCTTCACCTGCTCGGTATCCTCGGAACAGAAAACACGCTATGGAAGTCTTACACTTAAATAAATATTCCAAAGATATTATTAAGCATAGGTCAAGATCACAATCTATCAACACAGAGGTCGCATAAAGATAAACTCTAGGACCAATACTGGTTCTTCTTTACATAAACGATATGCCTGCCTAAACAGGGTGTCTACTGAATGTCAATTTTCTAATTCCAGTTTTTTTTTTTTTTTCAGATTTTCCACGTCTATTTTTCTACTTATTGCGGGTTTTTATTTTCTTTCTTTTCTTCTTGCACACGAAAAATGTGTATCAATTA
The DNA here is from genome assembly GCA_022664845.1 of Lepisma saccharinum. Lineage (NCBI taxonomy): Eukaryota > Metazoa > Arthropoda > Insecta > Zygentoma > Lepismatidae > Lepisma > Lepisma saccharinum. The sequence continues at coordinate 9,907 of JAGDQP010002605.1, read as the reverse complement.
AAAGACGATATAATCATATGCTATTTCTTTGTCATTATAGAACATGAAAAATATATTTATGTACTGGCTAAAATGTACGTTTTCGAAAGATTTCAAACAAGAAAATAAAGTAGAATATTTCCTACCAGAAAAAAAAAAGTTAAGAAAATTGTGCAGTAACAAACAAACAAATAGTCCACCTTAAATGTATGGTTTATGTTTTTTAACGAATTTCAACGAAAAAATTATGGAGACATAATTTACCTTTCTGCACGTTTATTTGAAACTAAGCAATACTCTTTAGTGACACTAACCAACACTCAGAAAAATAAAATAAAAAATGCGTTCAATAAGAGTGCATGTGAAAACCCAACTTCGAAGCACATTTTAATTCACATGGAAACATTTTCTTGCATATTCCTCTTGATGGGGAATGGCCAGTTAATTTATTTACACAAATACATTTATATCATGTATTATTAATTTATAAATATTTTTCTTGTTACAAACAGACGAAGTATGTTTATTTTATCAATTCCCCGACTAAGATGAAGTTGTCTAAACAAAATAAATTCAAATTTAATTGAATTTAACCTGAACTATTATGACTCACCCTAAAGTAAAGTTTTTAATGACGTCCTCTTAAGTACTTGCTTCAATATGAATTGGCTAGGCCTTTCCGAACGACTCTCTCCGTCTTTAGGCCATCGTAGAGATGTAATTTAAGTATGTCTGTAGATTTTTAAGAGAATATATTGTACTTGAAGTTTAATAAATATGTATATGTAAGTACGTGGAAAGATGTATGTTATTTATTAACTGAAACATTTGAGTCCAATTGTAAAACCCACTATTTTTACATTACTCCGCTGTCACTGTTGCTTGACACCTAACTCACTCACTCTATGACTTATGGAATTCGAAAGTTCATCGCCGCAGTAACGAACGTTCGCCTTTGGATTCTACCCTGTGCAATATCAAGCCGGTTTTCACCACGAACACCTACTTCTCGAAGATCTCTTCTCATATTGACCTCCCAACGACGTCTTGGTCTTCCCAATGACCTCTTTCCACCCAGCCTTGCAACCAGGATAGAATATAATCTTCGTTTTCCCCCCATCCGAGCTACATGGCCTGCTTGACACCAAAGTCTTTTTTTATATATATATATAAAGTGAGTGGCTGCGGCCATATTGGAAGAACTCGAGTCGAATATCTGCCATGTGTTGGTAAAATGTAGGTCATACTTCCAACAAATTCCTATTTGAGTATAAGAATTATGAAAGCTAAAAATTATGGAAATATTGTACGTACAAGTAAGCACATACGTGTTAAAATTCGAAATAGGTTAATCTCGAATAAATAAGTGAACACCTAAGACAAGTGTACCTCAGTAAATTAGCTGTTCGTAGTATTTACACTATTTAACATACAATCTAATCTCACAAGGAACTACACTCACACTTAAATTACATCTCAACGACGTCTTGAAAACTGAGCGAGAGCCGTTCCGAAGCTATCCAATTCATCTTGAAGCAACTACTTAAGAGGGCGACACTAAAGGCTTTAAGGAGAGTCATGAGAGTTCTAATTTGGTCCTCCGTGCGTTGAAAATGGTTTTATTCGAATTCAAATACTTCACAAAATATATATTGAAGTTAAGGTAATTTCAAAACTTAGTTTAACATCAGACCCAAAGTACATACGTTCATTAACCCAATTAAAAAATAAAACAAGACATTCATGGTTAGAGTAGAGGATAAGAGAACGTTCCAGGTCCAAAATAAAAATCCAAGCTAATTCCAGGTCAGTAGACACCCTGCTAAATTAAAGAACTCTCTTATGTGAGGACAAAAATAAATGGCATTATAAAGTACCAATCCCCCATACATCACGATAAAACTGACAACAGAAAGTCACAATTAATTATGTAGTTTACAAACAATATATTATTCTTAAACACTGTTAAAACGTCCTGCTTGTACTTCCATACTTATCAAGTTAAAGTGAAAACCTATTCAGAACATGGCATTGAAATGACACCAGTTCAAACAGTTTACTTCCTTCGACTGCTGATCTTTAGGCTCGCTTGACACGGAAGCATTTATGCTACGATAAATCTTAGCGATAGAGTAGTGCCAGCGTGTGAACGCAAAAATGTTATGGATTTATACCACAATATCTTGCCAATTGTAGCATTCTTCCTTTCACACACTGGTACTACTGCTATCGCTAAAGGTGCACTTTCGTTTGTGCGATGATTGCATGCAATGATCGCAAGCAACTTCTGCACGCGTCACTGCATTGACACGTTGAAGGTAAATCAGTGAAGTCGGTTTGGTTTGGGCGTCGGACGCATGGTGTCGCCAGCAACTGTTGCAACGACTCGTTCGGAGACCAGTCAAGCTGCAGCAATCGCATGCGTTGCAGAGTGTTGTGCAGTTTTTATTCGGGTTTTCTTTGAATTTGGAACTATTTTGTGCCAAATATGAACTTCAGCAGAGATGAGGATTGAAAGCTACGTCAAGAATGCACGAAAATACTATAAAATTATTGGTAAAACCCGAAAGAAAGAGAATACATGCAAAGATGTGATTGTCGTGTAGTAAGTTTGATGTTCGATGGATGGCAGCTTGAAGTAACTATATTGTTTTTAATGAATGGAAGTTGCGTTTAATTTAAAATGCTGATTATATAATTATTATAGTTGTTTGTAATCGTGCCTAAAATTCTGTTACTGTAAGAAATGTTGTTTACAGAAAGATCTTAAACTCTTTGCTCGAAAAGTAAATCGCATAAATATATAAAGTATAGTAAAGCGTCCCGTGGCGCCAAATGCACAAACGAAACTACCCAACGAATTGCTTCCGTCGCACGCATTTGCTGAATGCAGTCATCGCATACGACCATCGCCTAAACGAAACCGCACCTTAAGATTTATCGTAGCATAAATGTTTCCGTATCAAACGGGACTTAGTAAGTTACCTTGGTTTGGGCACATTAAAAAATTAATGATGAATTAGATTTTATTATCTTCATATAAGTCGCCGTGGCTCAGGCGACTACGAATCGGGCGGCCCGGGTTCAAATCCCGCCCAGGACACTGGAGACTTTTCTCACAGTGTTCCTATACCTGGCGCTCTGAGGTGCACTCAGCCTCCTATCAAATTTAGTACCAGAGTGTCCTTGGTATTCCTGGGCACCTTCGGAAGGTAAAGGCGGTCGAGCGTGGTACTGACCACCCCACCTCACTTCGTACCGTGGTCAAGAATTTGTGGCGCGCTACCTCCACATCCACATCCAAAATTAGATCTGGAATAACTTTCTGGGACGGGACCTTGCATATTTAAGGATAAGGCCGATTCTTTATCTTTGTTGTTAATATTGTTAAAAGTCTCCAACGTGATATGTCCTCTGAGCCGTACTTGGAATTCGTTAAATAAAAAAATAAGTCTGGCGGGAAAGCAGCAAGTATGGAAACAGATATATGATTGGCTTCGGGAAATCATATTCAGCCATTCAACTTCCTTGAATCTATACGCATTTACTAAACCATTGGAAGCTAAATGAATATTCCGATTGGCTACATTTAGGTATCAAATTGTTATATTGGCAACCCTGCTTGCACTACTACTAATCAAAAATACTGAATTTAATTCAACCCTACAGCATAAGATTTCTTCCTTTGGTTCCAAAATATTAAGTTTTAATGTCATAATTATAAATCTTAAACAACTGCTTTCAATTATGGCACGCAATGCTTTTGCACTGCTAATGTAGTTTTCATTAAGGTTCAATTATTGACTTACATGAGCAGTATACACATAAACTCTGAGTCCATTGTAGATCACTTTACAGAGTCCTACACCTTTCCCTCCAAACCAGTCGCCATGATGAATCTTGTGCGCATAACCATTTACTGCCCATTGATGGAAAAATACATCCTCAATTGGAAACTTTGAGAATATGCAAAGGCCAGATCCGGTCACCCCACTGGAAACAGATAAAGCTTAAAGTTAGACATTGATCTCTGGACAGCATTGCAAATAATACCCCGTTATTCCTTAATCTCAAGCCGTGAGTAAATGTGTCATAGTTTAGATCATGGGTAGAGACTTGATCATAATGCTTATCAATTCGTTTTAGAACAGATCTTAAATAGATACTGGTATCATCTCACCCTAATGATATTGAGAGTAGATAGAGTTACTTTTAAACCGTTACACATAGCTATAGAAGTCAAAACTTCTGTTATATTAAACAGTAGTGGAAAAGACTAATTGTTCACTTCGCCATTCTCAAAATGAAATATATGTCCAGTTACATATTTATTTAACTTACATTTACGGGTAGCAGGTAGCCATGGCCTAAAGCCGTGTCATGTCTGACGACAAACTCTGCCACAACCAGGGAAGTAGTGACCAGAGCTTTTGTCTTGGTATCATATCGCATTCGCCTGGTGAAACTGAGAGAAATCTGGATTACTTTAATGAGTATGACCGGTAGTAGAACTCTTTAACTTGGCGTGTCTCCACAGTGAAGATCCGGAATCGGCACTGTAACCTCTAATCCACGGAGGTTGAATCCCAGCTGACTGGTCCCTTATCTAGTAGACACAGTTTAAAGACATACAAATAAGATATATTTTGTGTAAAACATCCTTTCCAGCCCTCAGAAATAAACAATGGAGTGTTTCAAAGTAATTTGGAAACTAACATAAAAGTAATCCATACATACGTGCAGTAATTATGCATTACTTAAAATACAAATTGAACGCGCGTACCCTCTTGTCCTTTGTTACTCAAGATTTCATAATACAATTTCAGTGAGGAACGAGAATCGTACAAGCATCGTTGGGGCACTTATCACGTCACGAGAATGACCACGCCCCTTTCAGCCTTTACGTGTGGATTCATATGATCTTGAGAAATTACGTCATCAACGTCACGTGCAATATTGTCGATTGTTGGTAGTCAGTGATTTCGGTTTCTACAACCACCTGCAGCGGTTTGCAGTTGAACGTGGTTGTGAATGGAACTTCCACCAACTCCCGTTCCCCTCACTACCCTTTGTGCAAGAAAATAAAAAAAAAATCACTTTTCGTCCCCTTTGTTGAGTTATTGGAAAAGGAATGGAAGTACTTTTGGTGTGGGGGAGTGGCAAAGAAGAGGTAATAAGAAATGAGAAATTTTCCCTCCCCCTCTACACCTCTTTTCCCCACGCTGTTTTTGTTTTAGAGTTGCAGATATTATCAAAAGGAATGAACCCCTGAAAAATGCTGTCTCAGTCAACAATCTTTACTTTTCTATTGCTGAGAAATTGATGTTCTTGCATTCCTGCCAGACGAAGAGGTAGAATAAGCATGCGGCATTTACAGGAACATTACCAGAAGAAGGATTGGAGATCTTAAATTTTATGATGCTTCCTATGGAACTGGAAGTGAATTTTATTTATGGGCTTTAGGCATTTAAGGCTCAGGCTGTTATGTAACTGCAGTCCTCAGACATATTGCTTCGAGATCTTCGATTACGATGCAAGCCTCTCAAAGTTGGTACCATCTGTGTGTAATGTTCAAGAGAAAAGCATAGGGGGGGGGGGGGGGGTATGAGAATATTTCTGAAGGATTGAAAAAAAAGATGTTAATAGGGTATTTCCAACGAGTTAAGATTACACTATAAGGTCACAGAGTCAATCGGGTGAAAATTTCAGATCTGAACTGAGATTGTTGACTATTTCATTTTCATTACCCACATTTTAAAAGTAAATTAAGATATACATGAAAATTTACAGGATAAATTTGTAAACCAATTATGTTTTTATCTCAATATATTCCTACATTAGTCTAAGCTTACAATCGTTTATAATAGATGACGTTTGTATACTTAAAGAACTTACATTTGTATAAAATTTCACGTGAAATTGTTTTTACAACAAACATATATATATATATATATACTCTCTATGATACTGCTTAATTAATAATGCCTCTATACAATTTTATTTTAATTTTTTAAATATTAGTATTGCACAAGAGATTGTATCATTTAATTTTTTTTATTCATTGTAGCGTTTACTTCTCCAATAATCTTATTTCTGAGAGAGATTTTGTCCGAGAAGGATTTACTAGCAGTGAGATTGTATCCTAGATTCAAAGCTACTACGTGCTCGATGAGGACGAAAATTGCAACTGAATGAATTATTTGTTCACATACATGAGAATCGTAAATATTCCTGCTCTACATTATATTCTGTACCTGCAAAAGTAGTGCGAATGTGGCAATACAGGCCTCACTTTCTCTCGAATCAAACTGAAATCTTGCTTCGACCACACTTCCTGTAAACAGGCGAAATCATATTTCCCAGACGCCAGCGCCTCTGCTATTGCTTTCATTCGATGCTCTCGATCTTTTGATATTCCTGGAATGCCCCTGAAAAAAACAAAACAGGATAAGTTACATAGCGCATTTCAAATAATCGTAAATATGAATACTTGCCTATTTACATCAAGGTAATAGTAGTTACAGATCTTAATTTCTTTAAAACTTATTTTTGCGGGTTGGGCAGACAGCTATGGCCTAAGGGCGTCACAAGTCTGACGAATGACGTCCCTCTGCGAACACTCTTCCGGGGGCACGGAGAACTGAACGTAGTGGAGATGAATACCATACTATACTATTCATCTAGTGAAACTGAGGAACAGCCTCGAAAGCCTAGATTAGTCTGCATGACTGGCAGCACGATTCGAATTTACTTGCCTGCTCCAGTGCTGTTCAGAAATCTGCAACCATTACCACTAGACCACGGGAGAAGCGTTCAAACTTAAAATTCTTGTGGAAACTGATGATTGTTCTGCCAGGAGATAGATAGGTTTGGGATCCAACGATATTAAGAACAAACTAAAAAGATAGTGACTCGCAATTTCATTCCCTTCTGTCGACTAAAGATGATGGAACAGGATCTACTATTTTAGTGAATTTCAAACTATTGCTCCCATCAACAATAAAACCCAGGGCTCATTGTTGATAGGAATTGTTCCTTTAGCTAGAACTACAAGCGAACTCGCGCACCAAAATTTCAAAACTGAATCTCACTTCCATTCAAACTAATCCTCAACACAGATCGCATAGGCTATTACCCAGCGCCCACTCTTTCATAACTCTACAATGGATGCCCAAGATGAATGGGCACTGATCTTTTTAAAAGACAACCTTATTTAGCTTAGCTATAATCGAGCGGTCCGGGTTCAAATCCCGGCCAGGACGCTGGAGACTTTCCTCGCAGTGTTCCCATGCCTGGCGTTGGGAGGTGCACTCAGCCTACTATCAAACTGAGTACCAGAGTGTCCTTGGTATTCTTGGGAAGGTAAAGGCGGTCGAGCGTGGGACTTACCACTCCACCTCACTTCGTACAGTAGGTCGAGAATATGTGGAGCGCCACCCCCATACGCCGTTCACGGCGCCTGCATGTCTCACAGGGGATATCTTTACCATGTATTACCTGTTTCAGGATTTAGTTAACTTCAATATAGGGTTAAAACCATTGGTCTGACTACTTCTAGCATTAAGAAATTTATTTCGTAAATAAAGGTGATGATGTTAATAAAGACTGATTCTTAAATGGTAAACAGTAAAACCGGTTTGCCATTTTATGTTCCTTTAGTTATTACCACTGCCTTTCGTCAGTAGTTATGTTAGATTTACTTTTGTTCTGGTACATTAGGCTATATACTTAAACACCGGGTCAAAGTGGATTACATGATTTGCCGGAACCCGAGCAATCACAGGTTATACGATTAGGGGTGTTAGGAAGTAAAAAGTCTATTCTGGAATTCGGAATTACTTGGATTCCGGAATTCCGACTTTCCAAAATTCCGCCATTTCGGAATTGGCAGTGCGCCGTGGTGGCTTAATAGTAAAGCGTTCAATTCTGGCGCTTGGTTACGTCAGTTTAATCCGTGCTTGTGCCATGTAGGTTTTGTGGTGGAGAAACACCTTGTGCGTGGGTTTTCTCCGTGCTCTCCTGTTTCCTCCTCCTTTCCCCATTCCACCAATCATCATCCATCCGGCCTGAGCCAAACTTGCCTAAAGCCTTTAAATTCCAAACACCCCTAATACGAATGTCTACTACAACCAGAGAGATTAGTGCCACATCCTCAACTCTTATTACAAGGTTGTATAGGGAACATGTCTATTTAAAATAAACCATGCTGCACAAGTTATACTTATTGGTTATCTCTTCACGTCTCACAGTGCTTTCAGTTATGTGACGATTTAGATAAGAAATAAACAACCTTTTGCCGTATCGAGAATTTGGACTTGGATAGCTTATTTGGCCCTCATGCATATTTGACACAGGCCAGGATAAGGGGAAGAAGTCGGCCAGGGTCCAATTTGAAGATACCATCCCGCATTAGCAACAGAGGAAAGATTCCGACTGCTAAGCAAACCCTCCCAACTAAGAAGCTACGGTCGCTCGATACCTCCTGCGAACAGTGTCGGTCCCGGTGGTCGTGCTGGCTAGTGCGCTGGTCTGGCGACTCAAAGATCGCGGGTTCGAATCCCGCTTCGGACATGGATCTGTTTTTAAATGTGTTGTCCGTAGTTAGGATAAGTAAGATAAACGTATAATTAAAGGTCAAAATGGTATAAATACATATAACTGGAAATTAAATAAACGAGATTAAAAAAAAATCGTAGAATAAGAACATAAGACGATGATGATATGTAAAGCACCCAACTCCAAACTTCGGCTCCAGCTTTGAACCAGTTAGGTCTGACTATAGTCTAGCCATCCAGATGTATAGAGTTAAGTCATATAGTTTTAAATATACTCGGAACGAACATAAGTAGAGTAACGCATCTGTAATCCGGAGTTAGTTAAGGAGACGCACTCCAAAGATAGGTAGTTACACTGGCAAAGCGCCCGTGTTCACTACCGGTATGTGAAGCGTGTTTTTACGCAGTAGATCGTACAAGAAACTTACAATAACAACCTGCACCCTTGTGCAATCTATACATTTCTACTCTTTGAGCGCGTCTTACAAGCTATGTGAAGTATTAGGATAGGATAACACATACACTTATTTCGGCATTACTATAGTAGTGACGTACCAGTTTTAAAATCACTAAAACCAAACCAAAATCAATTAAAACACACATATTACGTGTTCATGGGAGGCAAGCGGTTTACGCAATTGTTTTAGATTATCTTAAATTAGTGACCATACAAACGTGGAGGTTAGGTGAGGTTATAGTTAACCCCTAATTTCAGGTTAGTAGTGTTATGTTAGTTTATGCTATAAATAGTAACACAATGTCCAATCCACGTGTCGATACAACATAGCTCTTTATTTGCAGTTTACATACGCTGTAAATAAATAGCAGTAAGCGCCTCTAAATAAGTCTCGATAGACTGCATTACACATACAACACTGAAGCTGAATTTCACAACACAATAAATAATAAACAGTCACGGACACTTCAGCATTTACTTTCAGCACGAAGTTCACATGAAACAAATAGTTTCACACACACAAGATAATAAATATTAGGAATACATACCAGCAATTTAAAGTCAATACAGTTATTGTACTTTTCATGACTAATATAGTGTTTTTCTAAAGAAAAAAAACTACCTAAATACAAATTCTACTACATATGGTCCCAGCATAGAAACATAAGTTTCCGCTATAAGCCGACGTATCTGTCAAAACAGTCGCAGTTTGCATTTCTTTTGTTCCTGCAAAAGCCGTCTTGTTTAACCAAAAGAACCATTTCGAAACTCAACACAATCGACAAAATTTCAATTGAAAAATACGGGGCGCTAGAATAACATCGAATGGAATAAGACCGAAATTGGAATATCATCGAATGGAATAACATCGAAATGTATGTGATGGAATATCACCGACGAGAATAAGACCGATCGG
>JAGDQP010002604.1:74420-100129 GCA_022664845.1 Lepisma saccharinum | reverse complement strand
TCCCTAGAAGTGTATCTCAAGAAGGAAGGCATTCTATCCCTAGGCACTGTGCGCATGAATCGTATCCCAAATTGCTATGTTCCTACTGAATTTGAAATGAAAAAAGATGGACGGGGTTCAATGAAAGAAAAAGTGGCAATAGTGGATGATGTTGAAATGTCACTTGTGTCATGGTATGATAACTAAACTTTAAATACATTGTCGACATACGCAGGAAGTAAGCCAAAAAGTGAGAAAAAGAGATATTTCAGAAAAGAGAAAACCTCTAAGATGATTCCATGCCCATACTCAATTTCCGTTTACAATAGTTATATGGGGGGTGTTGATCTTTTAGACTCAATGCTAGGGTACTATAGGATCAGTATTAGATCAAAGAAGTGGTACCATAAAATAATGTTCCACTTATTTGATTTAGTGTGCGTCAACGCCTGGCTTCTTTGGAGGAGAAATACGAAAGAAACAATGCATTTGGTGGACTTCAAAGTATCAGTAGCAGATGCTTTATGCAAAGCAAACAAGTCAGGTTCAAGGAAACGTGAAAGACCGAGCAATGAAGTAGAAAAACAGTTGAATGACAAGCACAAAAAAGGAAAAACTGCTGCTGTCCCAATTATTAACGTCAGGTTCGATGGGATTGGACACCTCCCAGTTTGGCTGGAGGACAGAGAAAGATGCAAATGTCCTAAGTGTGTCAGCAAATCTTTCGTTTCGTGCGAGAAGTGTAAAGTAAACTTGTGCATGAACAACTGAAAACATGAGCATAAATAACACATAACTAATGTAAAAATAGTAAAATTCATCAATGGACATAAAACTTTAGTATAATTTTAGTAAGTTAGTAATTTTACTAATTTTTATTAAATTTTAGTATAATACGTGGATGGGTTTCAATGGTGCTGCTTGTTTATACAAGAATAATAGAGCTGTTCTGTTCTCTGTAATCAAAATTGTAATGTAAAAAGTGTGGTAAAAAGAATTTTTTTCTGAAAGCAACAAATATTACAATTTATTTTCTAACCATTTCTCATGAGAAAAGTGCATATGTATATTCAAGAAACTTACATTATATTAACACTATTTAACGCATAATATTAGAATCCCAAAGAACTTAGAATATAGTTTAGATATTACTGCATGAAGTGATATATATGGCACTATTTATTTCCTGTACACTTTTAGAAAAGTTTACCTTACTGCATTGTGTGCCATATATGGCACGGACTTAATCTTAACCCCTTTTCGCATACCGTGCCATATATGGCACATACTGAATTTACTGCTATTTCTGCAGCTGTTTTAATCTCATAAGTTTCATTTTTCTTTGTACAATACGTCAGTGGATGACGCAAGTAATACCAACAGGTGCTGCCTCCTGGCGACATATTTTGGCGCCAAAAATAGGCGGACAGTGAGAAATGTGTAGTTGTTCCTTGGTGCTGCTCCGTAGTGAATAGTTTTTTTTTCTGTGGAAATGAGAAGAAGACGGAATTGAAAAAAATACAGCTGGTTTTGTAAGTATCTTGTGAATAATATTTCATGATGGTAACACATTGTCGTAAATCTTGCGGGTTTAGTAGGTAAAAATCAGTACGTGCCATATATGTCACGCCATGCATTGGCAAGTTCTATTTTACCACAGTGGTTGAAATGTGTTTGTGGAACAAGTCACCTTGTAAATGTGTTCATCCGTGTGATAATCGGAAAGTGATTACTTCCATGTTTTATTTCAGAAATGAACCCTGTCTAGGAATGGACCCCAGGCTATTTTATGGTTCTTCCTCCACTGGTGTCAGGGATCTTCCTGCAGGGGAAGAGAGTGAATTGTCAAACCTCTCTGATGATGACATGGCGCTAGATGATTCGAATTATTTTGAAGTTTTTGCAACCGATTCAGAAGGAGAAGGATCAACACCACGTTGCAGACAACGTATTGTTATACCGGACTCGGATAGCTCAATAGACTCTGATGCCGAAGACGTTCCATTATCATTTTTGTGCAAGACGCAGGAAGAAGAGACAACTTGTGCATCTAATATAGATGTGAAAAATCTGGTGTGGAGAATGAGATGTCTGAAAAAATGCTCTGATGATACAAAATTTTCACGATGTGAAGACTTACCACGCGAAATTCAGTAACTATCAACCCCAATACAGTACTTCCAAGTATTTCCTGACGGATGAAATATTTCAACACATCATGGACCAAACAAACTTGTATGCCGTACAAACTAGGCCTACAAGAACATCAGTGACTAAAGAACAACTTGAACAATTTGTTGGCATGGCATTGTACATGTCAGTTATTCAGCTACCTGCAACAAGACATTACTGGAATGGTAGACTTGCACATCCAGCAGTGAGTGAAGTAATGCCATGCAACCGGTGGGGAGAGATAAAACGATTTATACATTTCAATGACAACATTTATTCCAGAAGGACAGAATGGACAGGACAAACTACATAAAATCAGACCTCTGCTAGAGATGTTACGCCAGCGTTTACATCTTGTTCCTAAAGAAGAGTTTCTGGCAGTGGACGAACAAATAAACCCAACAAAATGCAGGTCATCACTAAAGCAATACAATGCAAAAAAAGCCATACAAATGGGGCTTCAAGGGTTTTGTTCTGAGTGGTGTTTCAGGGTTTAGCTATGTTATTGATATTTATGCCGAATCACAAAGCAATGTCCTTCCTCCTGTTGCCCCTGATTTAGGTATCAGCAGCAATGTTGTCACCAGACTGGTTCAAACAGTTCCTCGACACATGAATTACAAGGTTTTCTTTGACAACTGGTTCACCAGCATTCCATTGGAAGTATATCTGAAGACAGAAGGAATTTTGACCTTAGGTACAATGCGTCCGAGTCGTATCCCCAACGCCAGCATTCCAACTTAGTCAGCAATGAAGAAGGAAGGACGAGGAGCAATGAAGGAAAAGGTGGCAGTGATCGATAATGAAGAAATTTTCCTTGTATTATGGTATGACAACAAAGTTGTGCACACATTGTCTACCTATGTTGGAAGTAACCCAACTAATAAGAAGAAGAGATACTTCAAAAAGGAGAAGGCATACAAATGCATACCTTGTCCATATTGTGTATGTGTATATAACAACTACATGGGCGGAGTAGATCTGGACTCTATGCTAGGATACTACAGAGTAAACATCAGATCGAGGAAATGGTATCACAAAATCATGTTCCATGTCTTCGATTTAGTTGTTGTGAATAGCTGGCTTTTGTGAAGGAGAAACACAAAAGACAATATGGCACTAGTTGACTTCAAAGTGTCTGTAGCGGATGCTTTGTGCAAAGTGAACAAGTGTGATACACGGAAACGTGGATGACCAAGCTATGAGTTGGAGAAGATAATTGCAAAGAAGACGAAAGGTAAAGTAGCTGTTTTGCCTACTGTTGATGTAAGGCTTGACTCTGTTGGTCACCTTCCCAAGTGGCTAGATGAAAGGCAACGTTGTAAATACCCCAAAAGCACTGGGAAATCATTTGTATGTTGTCAAAAATGCGAAGTGTCACTCTGTCTGAACATAGATCGATATTGTTTTTCCAAGTTTCACACTGAGTGAAGGGTACCACCGAGTGACTGTAGTGTTCATCAAAAAATATGAATCAGTTAGTGTAGACTGTAGTTTTCAAAAAATATGTATCGATTACTGTAAATCCAGGATTTCAATACACGATATGTATCAGTCACTGTAGACTGTAGTTTTCAACAAAAAATATGTATCAATTACTGTAGCTTTTCCATAAACGATATGTGTCAATTACTGTAAATCTAGCTTTTCAATAAACATTACGTATCACCGTAAATCCAGCCTTTCAATAAGCGATATGATCAGTTACTGTAGATTGACCGACACACGCACATACTCACAAATATATTTCATAAGCTCTTATATATATGTATTTTGAGTGTTACATACTAGTTTTAATGCTGATTTCACTACTATGGAAAAGTAGTCTTTAATGCATAGTGTGACATATATGGCACGAACTTGAATCTGATTTAAGTCGGATTTGAAAATTTCGAATTTTGAGTGATTCTTGATCATGTTAGACAATAATTAAGAAAACTTCCAATTTTTTTTTTTGCCTTCAGGAAAAAAAAATCATGCAGGAAGGGGTTAATTCTTGTCGGAATTAAGTCTAAAATCTAAAATTCAAGTTTTTTACGTTTCCATAAGAGGATTATCAATGCTGAATATTTTTTTCCGCTAAAATAAAAAAATCATGCGGTAAGGGGTTAACTTTCTAAAGCATAAGTACGCATTTGGCAACACTAGAGTACCTAGTGTTGAAATATACACAGAAAGATTGGTCCTGCCAGGGCTGGAACACGTATATCCAAGTTTACTGTCAGGTGTGCTGACAATTACACTAGTTGACTTGCTGAGGCACGAGGAACCCTTCATACACACACAGAGTTGGCCGTGCCGAGATGCTTTTGCAGGCTGCGGACCCCTTGATAACTTATTAGTTTCCCTGCGGAACCCTGTTCCAACAACCATGGAAAACATTATGCATACAGTATCAGTAGATCTTTTTACGTTATCTCTAGCTTATGAAACGTACATTTTCAATACATGAAAGTACAATTGAATACAGTTTGCTAACAATATTGAAAGTCGCGAATTATTATTAGTAGTAATAAAACCTAACGATTTTGTTTACTTACTGTTTTTCAATGTGATGACTGATGTTTTGTGAACGTCAACTTTTTCATATCTGGCTCCAACGTATAGATTTTCAGGCGCAAATCACACACACACATATTGCCCCAGAAATTTTCCAATCTATATAGGGCTGCCAAGTTTTGGATCCACGATATCAATGAAAATATTATTCAGCTCATACAAATTTGTTCTGCTTAAGTATAACATTAGTTCGTTACGCAGCGATAGCGTAGGTATGAATATCTGACACTAGCAGTGTACTTCGTTGTTTAATCTTTATTACATTAGAACGAGCAGACAACAATGGCGAGAACATTCTATGCCAATGTCGAACTTCTTGTATGAAGTTTTCTCTTGGAAACATTTCACATGGAGTTTGGGCCTTTCTCTCTCTCAGCCCTTGAAAGAGGGGTGGTAGGCTAATGCGTGGGAAGGACCGAGGAAAATAGAAAGCCAGTTAGTACTTCATTTTTGCCAACCTCAGGAAGTATTTGATGTTTGCGTCACATCGTAATTGTCGGCTACCTTTAGTGGTACGAAGGCGACAAGTCATTTTTGAAACGTATAACAATAGGTGAGCATTCGGTATTTTTGTTAGACTATATAATTAATTCAGATAGACTCTGATATATATTACAAACGTAGGAGGCTACACTGTTCCAGAGCACTGGCTTCCATTTCGAAAGAGAAAGAAAAACAAGATCTGGATGTCCAAGCAGACTACAGGTTAAGTTCCTTTTGACCCTACAGGCTCTCGAGAACAGAGGTGCAGATCTGCGATGTTAGTTTCAACACCACGTAACATTCTTAAAATAAAACACACCCCATTTCCTCCAAATTAAAAGAAGGCTTGGTTGTTTGTCCCATACATATTTGCGAGCTACGACTCTCATTTCCTCCTCAGTTTTCGTTTTTTTTTTCTCGGTGGAAAAATCACGCCAATACAGACCAGGCGTCGCCTCACACTGTTGCCAATTTCAATCATTCTACAGCAACAATTGGAATTAAATTTAAAATACATGTTTGTTTTACCGTAAGAACGTCAAGACCTTGTCTATTCACTCTGAACCGCAATTATTCCGAATACGGACCATGTCAATTCAGTATTTTCATAGTTCTGGCAGGTTCAACTTTGGTGCATCTTTTGAATAAATTTGACAATGCCGCTGGTGAACAGCTGCCTCGGAAAGTGTTTGCTTCTTGGTTAATTTCGGTTACAGGATAGGGGCCGAGGCGCATACAGATGTGGGGGAAACAGACACGTAACATTGTTTGTGATGTTTCGGAGGTACCTTATTAAAAACAAGCGAGGGGGAGTTCAGTCAAGCGACTATGCACATAATCTACCGCCAGCCTTAATCCTTAACCAGGCGCGCTCTTTTATTCACCGTTAGTAGGCGCGTGGGGGTAAATTTTACCCCCAATGTTATTTTACTTTTTTGATTAAAGTATTGTTCAGATTCATTGGCAAACAAATTTATGGTATTACATATACTATAACCAGCCACTTAAAATAAGTTTTGACATAAAATATGAGATAACAACGAAATAAAAAAATAAAAATCAAATTGCGTGATATTTTATCTCTTTCTTCGTAATGGTATTTCTTTCGGATTTATTTTCAAATTACAATAATTAAAAACTAGGCAAATATTAAAAAAACGAAATGTGCTTTTTCAATGAATATACACCCTGATATTTGTTTAACTTTAACAGTAGTTTGATTTCAAAACCATCTTATACATTTTTTTCTCTCGCTTTTTTTCTTGAAAAAATCCAGTTTCTGTATATGCAGTATATTACAATGTCTTGTCTTTTACTATTCCAATTTAGATTTTACCCTATATTATTTTCCTTTAACGCAAGTACTTAGAGGAAATTAGTTGCGTATTAATACAGCCATACAACAGCAATATGGGCACCAGAATGTATTAAAAAAATTATAATAGAATCTCTAAATATAGTCAAAATTAAAATTTAGAATCATCACTACAAAGAGAAACAGTACATATAAAACTGGATTCTCGGTCAGGTTTGTTCAACTTTTCGAACTCTAGCAGTCAGTATTTTGTCCTGGAAACAGTATGTGTCAAGGGGAAGGCACTAGCTTCAGCTGAAATGTTCCTTTTTGACTTTGAAGATTGACGACTGAGGCACTGATCACCCACGGGTTTCATGTGAGAAGCGCACATGTTGAGTCGACACTTTAAACAGGAACTTTTAACTTTCATGTCCTTTTTCCTTTGGCACCGTACACAGATGATCGTCCACGGATTGTCGTGTCACCGACCGCTGAGGGAGCTCAATTTTTGCCATCTTTGCTGCTTTTTCACGCAGACCTCTTGGAACGTTTGTAGTGGCTGTTCTTTTCACAAGTTGTGATTCCACCAGGCTCATACCGATTTCTCGCAAATACAGACGCCTTACTACATTCTTTTCTGGGTTATTGAATAAGAATATTACCTGTCCATTTACTCCTGCTATGTCAAGCAGACGATAGAATAGAACAAGTGGTCATCTCCTGCATCGCCTTGCAACCGAGTACGTTGATCACATCTTGTCCAGCGTATCAACTTCTCCTTTTGTACGATTGTAGGTATTGATAATCTCTGGTTTCCTCTGGTCACCAGTCTGAGGATCGATTGCTCCATCGCAGTGCATGATGGACAACAAAATAACATTCTTCTTTTGGGTCGGTTTGTAGGAAACTATGGTCATACTAGGCCTGAAGCCAAATAGACTATTGTTTACTTCTCGAGTTTTCACATTGGTAACTCTAAAGGAAGTTATGATTTATTTTTTCGCAAGGTACCAACATAAGTTGTCTTTTTTTTTTTTTTTTGTAACAAGTTCTGTGCTAAAGGTACTCTGGAAAACCAATTGTCAGCTGTTATATTTCGGCCAGTGTTCTCTATCGGTCTTACCAAGCGTAGAACTCTCTCTTGAGGACTACTTGACTGCACATACGGTCATTCAGGTTGAGATCCAACAAAGATTTCCATTGTTTTGGTGTAGACTGTTTTGGCATCAGCAAGGGTGAAGATTTTCAGACCATACATTGCTGGTTTGCTGGCCATGTATTGCGTGAAACAACAGTAACCTCTGAAAGGAACCAGCTGTTCGTCTATTGTAGTGTACTCTCCAACAGTGTAATATCTTTCACAATTAGGAATAAATTCCTCAAACATCTCTCGCAAAGCTGCAAATTTGTCAATTTCACGTCGTTGCGCACGATCGTGAATGTCATCAAATTGGATACACCGTAGCAGAAACAAGAATCGCTTTAGAGACATGGAGGTATAAAATGTCGATGCCAAAACCATTCTGGGCATATAGATCTTCGAGATTTCGATGACGTCCACGGAGAGCCTCTAAACTTCTTTTTTCTGCACCATTGGTCAACTAGGCATCACTTTCTCTTATAGTTTCCACGTACCTTTTCTATGAATTTGTTGTTATTTGCTGTTACAATACTCTCAATTGTGTCTGCTATAAAAAGTGAAGATGTCTCAAGAGCAGATTTCGCGTTCTTTGCTTCTGCCCATGGTCCAGGCAACCGTAGAACAATGTTCACACTTTTTGTCCTAACATTAGGGCCTGAATACGGAACTTTCCTTCATCGCGTAGACTTGTCTTTACCCACTTAAAAGTTTCCATCTTCACTTCTGATATCGTTAGTATCGTGTATCGTTGTCTGAGTTAGTATCGTGTTCAGATTCACTTACTTGGGCTTCTTCATCGTGATCTGGTTCTTGAGTAACGTCTTCATTTTCGAACACTCCTGATGAATTATGTTCTTTCTCCTTCCAAGTCTCCTCCAAAAGCTGTCGAATATGCTCCTGTTCCTTTCCATAGGCCATTATTTTCCCGAAGTCTTACACTAAACGTTTCACCTACAAAATACCACTATTCAACACGGACAATCACTCACTAATGCAGCACAAGACAAGTTCAGTGAATTAACCAACAGATGTCACCACTCGACATTGAAAAAAATAACTTATTGTTGCAACAATGAATCACAAAAGCGAAAGTTCAGATGTGAAAAAAAAAAAAGAAAATGTTCTACGTGACTAGGCGCGTGGGGGTATATTTTACCCCCAGTGACTTTGGAACGTATTTTCGTCTTGATTCTTCTTCACACAGTGAGTTGAGTGACTTTGACCGCTAATTTACACCGTTCTAGAAAGGTACAAGGTGACCCATCAGTATGGCCAACCAGTAAATGCTTGTATCACAAAATTTTCATACCTGGGGGTAAAATTTACCCCACGCGCCCAGTTACGGGTTAAGCAGCGAGCATCCTGTTTATATGATCAATGTTGCGTTCGAAAAATTGCGCCGAGACCTTTTCAACGATACATCCTAGTAATTCCACAGTTGAAAATACCCCCACCGAAACTCGGGATCTGACCTTGCAATCAGGATGAATGATACGGGTTTGAACTCGTTTTACCGAGACCTTTCCAACGATGTTTCAATCACCTTCCTAGCCCTAGTAGTTACAAAGATATAAATCGCCCGCTCTATCTCTGGAACAGCCGTTGCAATTCCAATGAATGATACGGGTTTGAACTAATGTTGCCGAGACCTTTCCAACGACACCTCATACACCTTCCTAGCCCTAGTAGTTCCATAGTTGAATATCATCCCCCTACCCCGAAACTCCGGATTCGTCCCTGCTATCTGTGTCAACGATAGAGGTTAACTCGTCTTGCCGAGATCTTTCCAACGACGCCTCAATCACCTTTCTAGTCCTAGTAGTTCCAAGGATATAAATTCCCACCCCTATCTGTGGAACCGCCTCTGCAATCTAAAATTATTTGCATCAGTTCATATGCATATTGCTGCAACAGTAAAATTGGGTACATTTTCTTTTCTCGCCACCACTACATGAAAGATAATACTTCTTCTTTGCTTTTTAAAAAAATCCATACTCCTTGAATTTGGAGTTCAGAAATGACAAGCGGTTAAGTAAGTCAGAAAATTTCTGATGTGATTTTAGAAAAGAAAAGTACATTTCAAGAATTTAGCGCAAAAAGTAGAGAATACAAAATTAAGACCATTGCAGAGTACATTTCTCGTCCCAGACATTTTACTCTCGACTCGTTTGTGCATTCTCCACGTAGTGAGCACGGTCGTTTCTCTGTCCCAGTGTAGCAAACCTGATTCATATTATGGCAGCAAAATTTTCCAGATTTTGACAATTTTTTTTTGGCCCACTTGCACTTTGCATTGGCACCTCAAATTTTGTGTGGAGCGTTATTTTGGTGTATTCGACACGTACGAAAAATTTGAGGGTAGGTTTCAGCATGACAATGTTGACGGTCTCCTTGTAAGAACATTTCAATGCAGTCTGCCACACAACGCAATAAAGTACGTGATATTCAAGCCATTCAATCAACTGGAAAAGATATTTGTAAAACTCTTCTTTTTGTTTACGCGTTAACAGGGTGCCTTATTCAGAAAAAGTAAGTCTTCAGCTTTGAAACATTTCATGGCATCTAAAACGTTATGCGAATGGGCCTCCATATTTGGTGGAGAAACTGCTAATAGGGAAGATTTAATAGACACTGGATGCAAAGTTATTTTATCGCTGTATGGCGGCAATACAAATACATGCACGCTGAATATGATTCGGTATGAACATTATATTATAATGAAAATTGAATAGTTATGGACTTCAACAATATATTAAAACTCAGAATGTAAGGATATCTAACAGTTGATTTATTGACAATGTGAAGTTAACAGATTAATAAATAAATGAATCAATAATAGACTCAAATATAGTGGAAATTGAAATGTTACTTACGAAATAATTGATAAGTGATTACCTCGGTAAAGGGGGGAGCCAAAGAGTTTGTTTTTTATGTGATTTTAGTGCAGTCAAACATTAACACAAAAGGAGTCTTGAGGAGACTAATAATTATATTTGTCACAGCAAGGAGACCAGACCTTTAAGCTGTATTATCTCTGAGTATAACATAGATTTGCCCTGTGTGTGTTTTAAACAAGTAAATTGACAGAAAGATTACACACTTACGCTTTAGCTGATTACAACCTTCCAACGACCACTTCAACAACCTTACAAAGAGATGGTTGGTGATGGAGTGAGATCCTTTGAGAGTAGGCTGTTGCCTTTTTATACAGAGGTGTTGGAAAGTTGTTATTGTCCAAAACGTACGTCATACACTTTTACTTTTACCAAAATATCTTAAACTGGAAATGTTGTTGGTTACAATTTTTGCTTAAGATTTCTATACTTGAATTGATGCATATAATCTGCACTCCCTTTCTTAATTACAATTCAGACATTAAATTATTACAAATATTAGGTTAATTTGTTTTTGGAAATTAAATAGCGAATTCAAGAATACGCTATAATATGAAGAAAATAGTTTCCACAAAGAAAGAATTTGACATATCCCGTTTGCCTCCAACTCAAAACGATGCAAAGTTCCATCTTTTTAGAGTGCATCTGCAGTGCATTATTTGAAAAAATCTCGACAGTACGGCTCCTGACCCTACTCTATGGGGATGGCAGAAGATTAATGAAGAATTAATTTCACCCGGTTTTGACAAACATCAGTCCTGCGTCAGATAAACCGTTGAATATGATTCGTTGTACTTGCAAAACTACAACTGATGAACAATGTTTCAATATGAATGCACATGCCGCGGATATGGACTCTGCTGTACAGTACTTTGCAAAAACTGTTCTGGAAAAGACTGCACAAACTGTGGAGATAAAGATAATGATATTTAGGGTTTCACACGCTGCCTGTGCTTTGCAATCCTAACTTTATACAAAGATAAGATTTTTAAACAATCACTGTAAACAATTTGTTTTTATCTGATGAAAATGTTACTTCTTAGAAATATTTACAGTTAGAATAGTAATTAACTATTATATCTGTTCATGAAAATTTTCTTGCAACACCCCCATTATTGAATATCTCTTTTGTAGCATTAAAATACTTTAAAACAATACTCTTGAAAAAAACATTACCATATTCGTGTTTAATGTAAAATTTCGATGTAATTCCATGTATTGCATAATGTTTGTGTTCGTTCAAAATTTTGGCGCCATGTTTGGAATATGGCGCCTGAAAAACAATTTGTCACGACCGTGTGGATGATTTTTAATATGTTAAATAGAAATGTTTCAACTTCATTTTAAACCAAAAATCATTTCTGTGGAAATTAGTTCGACGTTCAGGTGTTTTTTGCCTTATTTCGACTCCACTAATACTACGGACTTTCGATGCTCCTTTGAATACCACAATGACTTGACCTAACCTGTTTTGTTAATATGAAGAAGCCATCTTCAAACGACCTAAAGTAGTTCATTTACATGCAACCAAACTACTCTACATCAAGAATTTGTCACTGGGGAGTATGTAAAATCCATTCATGATATATTCAAATGTGGCTCCACGCTATTTAAATGCATATTTTCTTCTCCGCTGGATCTATTGTGTCGCTTCTTATGGCTAATCATTTTTGTAGACGATGAAAATCCTTTATTACAAATATTGCAGACATATGGTTTTTCACCAGTGTGACGTCGTTTGTGGATGACAAATGGCGTCCTTCTAGCGTAACTTTTCCCACAGACTTCACACACGAAAGGCTTTTCCCCTGTGTGCGTTCTCCTGTGTACAGCGAGCAGCTGACTTCGACGGAAGGCCTTTTCGCAAAATTCACATGCAAAAGGTTTTTCACCAGTGTGTATACGGAAATGCACCGCTAAGGATGATTGTGATTTCATAGCCTTTCCACACACTTTACACACATGTTTTCTTTCGTCTGTATGGACGGCCATGTGGCTTAGTAACAGACGGCGATAAGGAAAACGTTTCTCACAAATCTCACACTGCTCGTATTCTTCCACGGGGTTGTGTGTCGGTTTATGAGAATTGAAACTAGACTGAGAATGAAACGTTGCGCCACAAGTTTGACAAACGTACGGCTTAAACCCAATATGTTTATAAATATGATCAGCAATGGAAGGTTTTTGAAAGAAACTTTTCCCACAGATATCACAATCATACGAAGGTGGTTTTATATGTTCCTTCTGGTGAGTCCTTAATTCAGATTTTAGAGCAAATTTCCTGTCACATTCATCACAGTCGAACGTCTTGCTATGACGTTTCATGTGCATGTAAAACCCTGTCCGTGATTTCACTTTCTTTCCGCAAATACAGCACTCAAAAATTGGTTTACTACTATGAGTACTCATATGTGTTAGGAAATAACTGGCCTTCACAAAAGATTCTCCACACACCGGACATCGGAAATTCCTCCCAAAGTGAGCTTTCAGTTTATGCATACTCAATCTTTGTGATGTAGGAAAGCTTTCAGAACACAGCTGACAGACAAACTGATTATTGGGTGTATGAAGATTTCTATTACCGGCCTCATGTTGTGAAGTACCTGCACTTGTATCCATTGAATATTCTTTTTCACCATTTTGTGTCCTAAAAGAAAAGAAAAGAAATTAACAGAATACAAGCGTTGAATTTACGAGTAATCTTGGGCATCCCTTTACTTTAGGATACGGTTTTAATGTGCAATAACATCTTGGCGACACAAGATGTTGGACCACCTACTTACAAATCCTACCACTTTTACTACCTCTGAAATAGTTTTCCAAGTTAGCGGCTGAAGTAATCAAACAACAAATTAGTTCTAAACAGCCCCAACCTGAGTCTTAACACACTTCGTTTTACAGTGATAATATATAACATATAGCCTCAGGAATTATTTCGTAGGCGGCGGTTTAAATTGAATATAAGATTAAATTTAAATATAACTAAAACCTTCAAAATAGTGTCTTCTATTAAGCAAATTTTCTTCCAAACAGATCAACCCTTCTTCCCCGATGTTCTAAAATAAATTGGCGGAATCTAGTTACCAAACAAACAGCCATATGATTAAAAAATTTAATGTCACTAAAGCTTAAGGAAAGTGCTCTCTCTCTCTCTCTCTCTCTATATATATATATATATATATATATATATATATATATATATCGTCACTATGGTAATTTAAAAAAATATATATTACTATGTTTAACACCACCCCCATCGCAATGTCAAAAACTTGAAGGCAGTGCCCCAATCATCATGTCAAATTTATTGGAATGGGTTCATCTATTTCCACTTGAATGAATATGCTTGTTTCAGTTTCGTTATTTATAATCAGATTAATTTTATAATCTTCAGAGCAAAATAGATATGTAATCTGTGATCCTGCCAAGTTATGCTGAACTTAGTTCAACCGTTCATACGTGATGCGCAAATGTTCATACGTGTTCGTGTAGCCATGGAAACTGTATTCGCATAAAGATGTTAATATACCTGAAACCATGAAAGTAGTGGCCTTTATCATGTAAAATTAAGATGAAATCGGTCGAAAGCTCGAATAGGAGTTTTGAGTCTCATTACCATGGAGAAAAATTACATTTCCTGTTGTCATGAAGAATGCTGGATTTCACCACTTGATCTCTCATCTCTAATAGGACATGGAATCGTTAGTAAATCGGGCATAGGTCGGTATCGCTTAAGATTATTACTGCAGATTAACAGACAAAAGGTAAACGAGCGAATATCTTTTCCACCCAATGACATTGATGAAAACCTGCCAACTTTTTAAAAAAATGACGGACATTTCGAAATGCGTTTTCAACCAGAAACATCACATTAGCCATTATATTCCCTCAAAAACAATAGAAAAAATCATTTACATGATTCAAGGTTACTATTTCGACCACACGAATTCCTCCGCTGTGTATGAGATTTTTTGTAGCCCTTCTTCCACTCCTGCCTCTTATCAAAGCTTTGGTTTTGATGGATGGGGAGATGCCCTTAGTTTTTACCTTTCTGGTGACCGTTTATCATGGGCAAACGATTCCCAGACCGTTTGCTTCCTTATTCCCACGGCTTGATATGGATTAAGGGGATCTTTCTTTTGGTTCAGTACCTTACTATTTAAACCTATATGTTCTTTTTATTTTTTCGAAACAAAAATTAACAAGTAACAGAACGTGTACAGTATAAATATATTAAATGTGAATGCTACAAATCTTACAAAGGAATGACAAAAAGAAATCTGAAGACAAAGATTAAAGAGCTAAAAGAGATGCAGAAACGGCCAACCCAGTTTTAGGTTTGTACAAACACTTAAATGAAAATAATCAAAACATTGCATCATCTCGTATGTTACAGACGTCTGATTCACATACTGGCCGATTAAGAAAAGTGCTATGAACTGACGAAGAACACGTTCCACAAAGCAGACAGTGATATTCTTAGTAAAGCTTGTTTTCACAGATATTAAATCGTAAATAAATTAATCACAATATTGCTGTACACAAGACATCAATTTACAAATATACCTCTAATACACTTGACATATCAGAATCGAACAACAAGGCTTATTGTTTTGAGAAAATACAATCCACATTAAAATACACATTTTTCTATTAACAGCTTCATTTTCTGAACAAAATATTCATTGTAACAATTTACTGTTGTATATTTTACACATTCTTGAACTGCTGTCATATATTCTGAATACTTGACAATCCTGCTAACTTCGGTTGCTTTAAAATGCTGTAAATATTAGTTAGCATGGGTTTTTCGATTCACTTTTTATCTCATTTATTTGCGTTCACTCAATCTTCGAGGAAAAAATAAAGTTCTTACTGGAAACATTAGTGAATTATAATGCACTATCAAAACAAGCTGACAGAGTTAGTATAGAGTTTTGAAGGTCCCTTGCGCGATAATGTCAGTTAGCAAAATGTTCATTTACCGTTAGTGCATTGTTTTCTTCAACCTAGTGGTGGAACCAAATTAGAAAAAATGTACATTTAAGACGAGAGGTGATAATGAGAAAACACATACTAACAGCAAAGACATCAATATTGAAGGCTTAAAAATATAAACCCTATGTAGCAGGAAAAGGGGTGCATCAATAGATGATTTTATATTCAGTCAGGAAATGAGTGCATGGTAAAAATTTGATGTCTAAAACTAATTTCCTTCTATCGACAAATTTGACCAAAATTTTATTCGAACAAAAATGTGCTCAACTTTTATGTTACTCCAGCTGATATCTTGAGGTAGCTCAGTTTGCAAGCTGCAAACTGACATAAAGTAAATTTTTCTTTAATATACATACTAAAATAGAAGATAACGGAAAAATACAGTGTTTATTAAATATCTTCTTACGCCAGTTCTGTATCAATAGTGTATTAGTGTTCAAAAAAGCATACTACGAAAACTCTCATATTTTATATGATACATGATTAATCTGTAAGAGACATACAACACTTGATTAAATTATATTAACATTTAAAATTACAAGCATTATATCAGATACAGAGCACTTGTTTTCATAGAAGCTCCAACATTTATATTTATATTTGTATTTACTTGAATTTTGTTCTTATTCTTGTATAAGAACTAAATTGTATAAATAAAGGATATCTGAATGGCTATATCAAAATTTACCATGGACTTTATTATCTGTTGTAACTTGCCTCAGATGTGAAGCACGTTGGAACACTTGAACGACCATGCTTAATACTTCCACTGTGTTAAGCATGTAGTAACACATTCAAACTTACAAATTATGTACAGAAAGGTTTGCAGACTATTCTGTAGACCTTCCAAACATCTTCAGCTAATATTTATCCGTAGCAATAAAAAATACACAATATGTTGCAGCTTCACTACAATAGGAAATAGAAATAAGACAACTACGGCCAAGTTATCAGCATTAAAATGCTTTAACTTAAAAACTTTACTCATGATTTCCCACCAAATACGGTTTGACGATTCTACAATGATATTTATGGTCCTAGCTAGTGTGAAAGTTCGCCACAGAAGAACAACTCAACCGAAATGGATGATTCGGGAAAGCCAAACATATACATATATGAATTCATCATAGATTTATTTTATATATATATATATAAAGTAAGTGGAAATGCCATTTTCTTGTTACTACAACGAGTTACATCACGCAACTAAGATGTCTGAAGATGAATCCAAAGAGGCCTTACTTTTTCCTATGACAAATAGCTCCGGGTATCGCACCGAAAGTGCCACCTGAAAAAAAGTTTCTATTGTCGAAACAGAGGAAATCGGTATTATTGTTGTGCATTGTAGCAGAACTATTGATCCGGAAATTGATATTAGCTTATCATATAGTATGCTCTTAAGACGTGATGCATATGCCTGAAACGCCTATATAAATCCCTTGATAAAGCTTAAGACAGGAGTTTTCCCTTCGCAATGAGGATTCCATTTAGTGAACCTTGGACAGTCAGATATGCATGTGCCCCACAAACTGTTTTGGTGGCTCACGCCCACGTTTATACCGGTTTTGTCTGTGATTCATTACAACAACGATTCACTGACATCTCTACTAGCTGTACACCCTGTGTAGTGAAGCATACAAGACACCAAACAAACTGAAAAACGCAATTTTTAATTTATAGTGCTTTATGTAGGAAAATAATTTCCTGAAATATTTCTTATGTCAATCCGTTTCAAAGAGGTATCCGGTAGTTCTGAATGAAAAAATTAATTTTGGCTATGGATGATCCAATTCCGATGTTAAATGTTTTCAGAATTGAATGAACTTTTATTAACCAAAAATTTATCTTTTACCTGCATAACCCCCCACCACTGGTCATTTATGCTATTAAGTCCACTAAATTTGTAGTATATCTTATTCTGTGGTCCATTCCGATTCCAAAAAAGGAAGTCATTGATTATTATGTGACATATAGAGGGGCAGCTGCATTAATTTAAATAACTATGTAATTAACGTACGTATGTAATCCTGGTGTTAGCTTCCACATTTTTAAAGCATTAATGTTTCAATTCAGACTTAAATCTTCTTCTGAGTTTAAAATGCAAGAAAGAGAAGGAGAGACAGAAGACAGAGCTTTAAAAAACGACAATTTTCTAAGTACTTATAATTACAAATGTTAAAATTTAAATATGGTGTAAACATAAAAGCGTTACTGCGTATTTCGCTACTCCCTTCTACGGAAGTTAAAAACAACTTCTAGTGACATCTCATGCTCGCTTCAAACTTCTATAGACTGCGAACATCAAACAGAAGATAAAGCAAAGATTAAAAAGACAAAAGAAAAAAAAAAGAAAGAAAAGAAAAAGAAATGCCCAACACTAACTACCCAACATTTTTGTGATCAATTCTTGAACTTAGACTCCTTGTAACAAAATCTGTTAATAAATAGTGTAAAGTTTTAATATGGCGTAAATACGAAGGTAGTTGAAGATTTTTCCTGGCTCATTCTCATTCTTGCGTTTTATTCTCAGAAGAAGATTCAAGTGTGAACTGAAAGCTTAGTGTATTTAAATTTTCACCTGAATGACTTAATATACACATCAGAGTTGCCTGCGATGCCATAAGATTTTCCAGGGTTACTCCTCAGTCACAGCAGGCAAATACCGGGTTGCTAGCCTGGCGGAATGCTTCCCGCATCCTTTCCCCTCCCTTATCCCTGCCTAAAGGCCTGATTGTATAGGTCTCAAGGCCATAAATAAATTCAAATTCGAATGTCATAATAGTAAGTTTACCTAACAATAAGGCAAACTAAAGATGACCTAACGTAACTAATTCACATTTAACAAGCCGTCTACACAATACAATACATTGTTACTGATTTGGCGATATGATGAGTACGTAGTCTACTAGTAATGCACTCAGATATGCCTGCACATTATGAAAATATAGTTTGCCCTTCACTGCGTCTGTTGCGAATTGAATTTAGCTGAATTGTGTTCTTTTGGCATCTTTGGCTCAGGCCGGGATGGGGAAGGTATTGGCCAGGGTCTTTCCTGGCATTCACCTGGTGAAACATTCACCACAAAGATTACACACGAACGGCTTTTATCCTACGTGCGTTCTTCTATGAGCAATGATTCATAATTAAAACTAGTTTCCTTCTTCTTCATGGTACGGGTAAGAGGAGGAGCAAAGGGAAGAAACCACGACGGATATCGAAAATATACTACATTGGGTTATTAATGAGAAGATAATTACTTCAACGTGAATGGATTACTCTATGAAAACCGTGAAATGTACTATGTATAAGTAACACTATATCTGCAGAGCCCTCAGATCTTTTTGTACAGGGAAAATTTCGACTACAGCAGTAGCTATAATCCACTCAAGCTAATCGGAACTATGCAACAAATATGTTTCAAGGAAATGCACAAATTTGGCCAGGTCTACAATTACATGTATCTATACAATTGGTAAAATGTTCAAGACTTTTCACAAAGACAAACTTTTAATAGCTCAAACTCGCCAGTTGCAGAGATATGAGAGAAGTTGTGTATAAAGTAATAAAACTCTATTTATGAAGTCTTTAATGTGACACACGGTTGATGATTCGTCCGCGAACTCGAGAAAATAAATTTGGACATAAGCTTCCTTTCCATCTGATATTCAAATAATTTATCTACTGCCTCGATAAAGGTATTATATGGAGGTTATTTATCATGGTAATAAACCATACACTAATGACTTCAATGTGGAGATAATACTAATATTCATCAAAATGTTGTGAATATATCGAGTATAAGAATATTATAAATATAGTACATATGTATTATATACTAGTACTTCTGTAGCACTAGTACACAAGTTTCGAAAATATGATCAGAATTTTGCGACGTCTTTTTCTTTTCTTACCAAATAAAAACTTGAAAAATACCGTTTAATTAAACTTATTCGTGTAAAGTATCCTTTTAATGCTACCACAGGCTGACTACTGTTACAATGTTATATACGCTGCTACCATACACTGTTGTTAACTTTTCGTGACCAAGAATAAAATAAAAGGAATACTTACGGTCTTTCTCTAGAAGCATATGAAGTTGGACGATTAACAGCAGCTGAATTGTGCGGTACTTCAGTAAACCCTCGTGACCCCTCAGATTGCTCTTTGGTTTCATTAAGAGCTGAAGAATATTTTGGCTCAAAATCTGCAGAAACATTACAATATTCAAAATTTTCGTTTTCTACATCGTTGCTGTCACTAACTTCTTTGTTGTTAACAACTGTTTCGCCTCGATTCGTGTGTTCCTTACTACTTACATAATGTTCGTTGGATAAGTTACTTGGCATCCCAAGTACATGTTCTTCAACCTCATGAACTTCTGTAACTTCATTAACATCAACAACTTCTTCCTTGATCAACACCTGCAATTATTAAAATGTCTGCCATTCTCAAAAATAAATTTTAATTTTACTCTTCACATTAAAATAGAGAACAGATAAACATAGTCAGTTTTTATTCCATAGACGTCCAAAAAACTTTTAGTTCTTAATGATGATTACATACAATTCATATATCTACACTGAATAATAAATCATGCGTAGATGTAACAATGGAATATTCAGAATCGTTAAAATGACAAAATGTGAAGTCTATATGTAACAGCATACCATCTCAAAAATTAATAACGTAATGTTACAATTAAAATCAGAATATGTTCTAGTCATAGTGATGGATTCTTACACCGATGTTGCGACAAACTCAATTATTATTTACATGTTTATTAGAAGATATTCTGCTCCGCGCGAATAACTATACGCAACACTGTTCCAATTTTTCAAGTAAATTTCTCGCTCCACCGCGCTGCTACTCACGTAATGCCTCAACTGAAGCAAACGATGCACCACCACCACTTTTGTAGGGTGCGAGGATTTGTAATTTCATTCATTTAGAAACTGAATACAAAAAACTAAGAGGAGGCCTGATTTATTCTTTGTCGCGTTTCTTCGGAATAATTTTTCTTGAAATTCTTGATCTAAAGGACAAACCGCTTCAGTCAAAAACAGAGCCCGTCAAATGCCATTTGGCCATGTTTTGTCCTAACGTTCTGATCTTCTTGAAACTTCGTATGGAGGCGATTTGTGGGGTCCAGTTTATTTCCCACATACATTTAAAAAGCCATAAAAGCTATATTTTGTCTCTTTCCGCGATAAAAATCATATTTCCGAATAAAAGCAATATTTTAAAACAATTTCCAACAGATATTCTGCAAAGTAAGTAACTCGTGTTGTATACATTTTCCCTAATTTTCGTTTCTTTTCCATTTCGGATAAATATAATTTCTTTCAGCGCAAGCATTTCGAATAAATATCATTTCTTTCAGCGCAACTTAAAAGACACGCACAACACGAAAACCCGAAACAGACAGCGGAAAAGAGCAGCAGCGAGAGGAAATTCTCGCTCTGTAGGAGGGTATTCTTCAGAATCCCCTCCTACAGAGACAGCTAATCTCAGGTGAGATCCCACAAATAATAGAGGAACTGCAGAGTCAGTCTATAAAACTAACCACAGCTATCTCAAAGGTAGAGAAGTTCACATCGCACAAATGGACTGGTCCTGTAGGCGAAAAAATAAACAAGATGAAAGCTGTTCTGCGGCGAAATTGTGGGTGGGATGCAACACTCTGGAACCACTTCCAGATAAGTGGTCAAATTTTGACGTGCTCTCGTGCAAATTTGAACCAGTGACATCAGCAGACGTTGAGCGTTTCTTTTCAAAGTTGAAGTACTTACTCAACGACAGGAGACTGTCTGTCAACAGCCAACACTGAACAATACTTGATTACAATGTTCAATAAACAACGATATTTGTTGACAGAATGGCCATTTGCAGTTTTTAATCTGTAAGTATTGTTTCTAGTGGTAAACGCCTTAAGCACTGCAATTAAATGGGAAACTACATATAGCCATATTTTTAATAAAGGATATATATAAAAGCCATATTTTTAATTTTTAAGAGTCACTTTGCTATGCTATATTTTAAGAAAATAAGAGCAATATTTTGACGGGCTCTGGTCATAAATCATCAATTCCGACCCACTGTACAGCTGCTGAAGAATGGAAAACGTTATTGCCAAACTTAAAATGAAAGAAATGGACTTCCCCCTTTTCCCCTTAGAGTTAGCACAAATAATAGTGTGCAGAAAGCAAGGTTGATTGATTTAATCGCTAATTAAATCGGATGTTTTCTTTAAAATCCACGATTTAAATCAAAATTAATTTTAATTAAAATAGGAATGAAATGTAATATTCTATTCTGATATACGAATTTTACGTAAAAATCAACCTTTACGTCTTTATGTGATGATAGGCTCTTAGTAATGCACATCTAAACCAAAGTGATGGGCCAACAATGTTAACCAATTGTTTGGTTCATTTCATATTTTACGCGAAATTTTAAAAGATAATGTAGAAATCCAATTCCATTATAAACTGCCATTTTATATTACAAATTTGATTATTATGGTAATATATATGAAAACAAACACACAGAAAACAGAAAATCCAATTTCTGTTTACAACACAAAAGTAACATTACCTACTACTACGCAAAATGTATTGTATCAAAATATTTCTTCAATTTATGTTTAATGAGAGAAAGTTTAGCTATGTGTATGCTGAAGAATGAAAATTAAGAACTACGTATCCACTATTCTTTTGACTGCATGAAATAGCCCTCATATTTTATAGAATACTTAATAGGGTGTTACCATTGATCGTACAACTTCAACGGCTGAAAACTAACCGAAAGAAACCAAAATATACCTTTTGTTCGTTTTTCGAACTAACGATTGTGATATTCTTAAACGAAGAACTCACATGAAAAACACAAATAATTGGGATCTATATCCCTTGGAAACAACTTCACTCAACGTATATCGACAAAAATACGTAGAAGTTTCCTACTCGTTGATTTTTCTTTGTAAAATGTACCAGCAGTCAATAACATAATATCTTCCTTTAAAAATTATTAGAAGTTTTTGTAATTGCCTATTTTCCACGACTATCTTCCCTGGCCCTGTAAGGTACACCACATATTTGTAAATTTTACTTTAGTATTTACTGTTTACGGTATTTGAAAAGGAAAATTAATTTAGAGGCTGTTTCATTGCCTAAGCGATTTCGTATCATAAACTGTACAAAAACCAAAGATAAAAATATTGTTTCAACTACTGCGGGGGAAGCGGAGGCGGTGAGCGATTGCATGATTGGTTTCATTACACCACCACTAGCAAAGCACTGGTTCTTGCGGTTTCCACCACTGAATAGTTCATACGCCTGGCTTGCTTCACTTCATCAGCAAATATCACACTAAAAGGGAGGGGACTTTACATGGAACTTAATTAAAGCTGGGAAACAGAGAATTACCACTATAAGCTGCTTCTGCGAATTTCGATGCTACATCGTTTTCTTACGCACTTAAATTAAATTCCTGCTGTTTGGGATCAAAGAGATAAGTCAAGAAATGTAGCAGCATTAATGTTATTTTTTCATTTTTTTCTTTCTTTCGTTATCTTCGAGTGCATCTTTTAACTCATCATGAAGACATTTTCATGTTCCTACAGCTTTAGATTCTTGTTTCAATTCTGTCCAATACAACAGAAATTGGCTTGAGAATTTGGATTTTGAGAATCTGAGTAAATTGTTTTGATGGGTAAATTGTTTACTTTTTGTTGTACTGTTTTAGGAACTATCCTATTCACGCATTTCCATCAAAATGGTTCATTCTTTTTGCATATGCATTTAGGCAGTCCACAACTGCATTCCATTGCACTTTCAAGATGTGAAATAACTGACCACCTTCTTCACGTCATTTAGAAGCTGCAAAAAGATACTTCACTATGGAGATAACTTGCTCCTTTACAGCTCCTATTTCGATAGCAGGTGTATAATGTGAACAGAACACTCATAGGTGAGAACATCAAGATCTTGGGATTCTTTCAGTTCCTTTTGTATTTTTGCCATATTAGCCGCCTTGTCGGTAAGAAAAAGCTACGCACATGACACGGTTTCCTGTGCACAGTTAATAAATTTTCTTGCCAATTCGTAACGATATTCCGCAGTGTTCCGAACATTAAAGGTTCAAACTAAACCCTCTTTTCGTAAAGAAAGAAAAAAAGTTTCAATTAAAACATCAATTTTTTTTCTGAGCCTAGCAGCAAGAACTGACTTTGTTGTTGTTATGATAAAATGATAAACGAAGGACAAAACTAGGGGTTTGTCGCAACTAATTAGGGGGAAGCTGAATTTTTGCCCATTGTTAGAACACCATGAGAGGAGAATTTCTCAGAAGTACCCGCCTCTCCTCCGTGCATCTTCTCAGCAATTGGTAATATGCGAAAATTGTTCCTTCAAAAATTGGAGAGCATAACATTATCTTTCAATTGATAACTATATTGCTAGGTTTATTACCAAAACTAGACGTGAAACGAGTTAAATTTAAAGGCTGTTGAGTTTCTGAATCTGCGAATGATGGTGGGGAAATCTAGTCCGGTAAGCTAATGTCGTAACAGGGATGAATCATACAAATTAACTATCTAACTAACTAACTCTATGGCTTATGGAACTCGCAAGTTCATCGCCGCAGTAACAAACGTTCGCTATTGGATTCTATCCTGGTCAACAATATTGTCCCCCTAACGACGTCTCCTTCCATCCGGTCTTCCAACAAGGATAGAATATAATCTTAGTTTTTCCCCCATCCGAGCTACATGGCCTGCCCACCTTAGTCGTCGTGATTTCATTATTTTTACAACATCTGGTGAATTGTACAGTCCGTGGAGTTCATTATACAGTCTCCTTCATTCACCAGTCATCTCGTCCTGTATATCTTATCTCATAACCTTATTTACAAAAACACACGTAATTTATGTTTATCCGCTAGGGATGTACTCTAACTTTCGCAACCGTACAGTATTACCGGCAGAAGAACCGTTCTGTATATTTTCAATTTCCTTGATATTAATCGCGATGTTAGAAGTTTTTGGACTGAATAGAAACATGCATTGCCCGATACCAAGTGACTTTTTTATTTTTTCCGTGACCTCATTTTTGCTTGTTAAGTATGCTCCCAAGTATTTAAATTTATTTACTTTCTCTACGACCTCATCTCTAATTCTTATGTTTTTATTTCCTTCATTTCCTGTTTTTCGGTTTGTTATGCATTTCGTTTTATCTATGTTTACCTGTAGACCTATCTCATCGCACGCTTCTACTAAGACATCAGTGTTGCTTTGCATCTATATCGTCCCCTATTAAATCTACATCATCCGCTTATGCGAACAGTTGATTCAAACTATTCAATGATAGTCCCTTTTTGTGTCCTTTAATTTTTAAAATCGCATATTATAACGCAAAGTTAAACAGTAGTGGTGATAAGGCATCGCCTCGTTTCAATCCGTTGCGAATCTTAAAACTATCTGACCAAACCGTACTCTGCTTATAGGGTCGCTGAGACACTTCTTCACTAAGTTTTTCGGAATTCCAAATCGTATCAGGATACTGTATAACTTTTCCCTTTTGATAGAATCATATGCTTTCTTAAAATCAATGAATAGTTGATGAACCGTCCCACTGTATTCCCATTTCTTCTCCAAAATTTGTCTCAAGTCGAAAATCTGGTCCAACGTGGATCTATTTCTTCTAAATCCACATTGGTGATCTCCAATTATTTCATCTACGTATACCCTTAGGCGTTTAACAGAATATTACTTAATACCTTGTAACAGGTTGGAAGTAACGAGATCCCGCGGTAATTATTACAGTCCGATTTATCGCCTTTTATGTAAATCGGAACTATTATTGACGTTTTTCATTCCTTTGGAAGTTGCTCGTGCTCTAATTAATTCGGCTGGAATATTGTCTATTCCTGGTGATTTGAAATTTTTCAATTTCTCTACCGACATTTCGATCACGATCTCGCTAGGTTCAGGACTCCACGGTTATGGATTTCAAATTCCTGTGTTTGTTCTCCGTTGTGTACATTAAGAAGTTTGTCAAAATAACTTTTCCACACATCGACAATTTTAGTCGGATCCGCCTGAAGATCTCCACGTTCATTTCTAATCATTCCTAACCTCGCCCGGTAACCTTTCCTTAACGAGTTTACCCCTTTGTATTGATCTCGTATG
>JAGDQP010002604.1:51143-74320 GCA_022664845.1 Lepisma saccharinum | reverse complement strand
AATATGCCAAGTCGTCAAATCGAACTATTTTATTTGTTTATTTTCATATTGTTTTTTGTTAGTATTTGCAACTATGTTTTATCGTTATTTTCAGAAATGTTTGTCTTTTATTTTTATAATGGTATCTATAAACAAACATAATATGTCAGCGAAAATTTACTCAAACGTAATTAATTGGCGGTTGCTGTATAGGGAAATAGTTCTGTTTTCCTATTGGTTTAGGCTTTTCCTGCTTTTTTTTTTACCTTGTGGTGATTTAACGGACATTCTGATTAGTTGTTTACTTAGCAACGCTTGTATCAAGGTGTTTAATTGGCACCTTACTTTGCTGTTACATTTTTAATGGATGTTACTTTTGGTAAACTTTATTTTTATATGGGCCAGTTTAGTAACTTTGGACTTCGGCCCGTCACGATTTGCCCTTAGCTGTTAAGTGTTAAAATCCACACCCATGCCCCTGCCGGGACTCGAACCCGGGACCGTTGAGTCGATAGCCTACCGCCGCAGACCGCTCGACCACCCGGCCGGCGTTTCGCGTTACTGTAGTGGTTGGTATTTGCTTAGCTTTTATTACTTAGCCATCGTTGCCTTGCTTGTTTTTGTTCCCCTTGAAGCATAAAGCATTCTTCATCAAACCAACGTTTGTTTCTCTATTGTTTCCTCTCACCTACACGTTCCTTCGCTGCGCTCTTAACTGTTTCACGGATTGCCTCCCAAATCTTACTTACATCAACTTTAATATTAATATCATCATTATTATCACTCGAGTCGGCTAAGATTTCGAACCTATTTGAGAGTTCGAGTTGGTAATCTGCTTTTATGCTCGGATTATTTAATCGTTTAACTTCGAATTTAAGTTGTTTTGATCCTTTGCTTTCTCTGTTCGCGATGCATAACTTTTCCCTTACTTTTGTGATCACTAATTGATGGTCGGTGTCACCTTCCGCTCCTCTGTATGACCTAACGTTCATTATGTTGGTGTGTATTCGTCTACCTACTACTAATACGTGATCGATCTGGTTGAGAGTTTTGCCGTCCGGAGATACCCATGTGTATTTGTGTATGTCTTTGTGTTCAAAGTACGTGCTCTTTACCAGTAGGTTTTTCGAAATCGCGAAAGTTATCAGTCTTTCTCCATTGTTGTTGGTCTTTTCGTGAAGGCTGTATTTGCCTATAGTAGGTCTATATTTTTCTTCCCTACCTACCTTTGCGTTGAAATCACCCAACACAATTTTCGAATTATACTTCGGTAATCGGTCAAACAGTTTTTCTACAGGGTTACCAGGGATTTTCTTCATTTTCCCTGACTTTTCCAGGTCTGTAGAGCACATTTTCCAGGTTGAATTTCTTGAGTTTCTAGTGTATATTTTAACTTCTAAGATTAGGAAAGCTTTGTTTTCTAAAAGTTGTATTTAAAAAATCACAGAAAGGTCCACCACATCATCCTCCCTCTGTCTTTCTGTGTATTTTTATGACATTTATTTATTTATTCGAAAACACGTGAAAAGAATTGAAAGAAGAAAAAAGGTACAAATCAAAAAAAAAAATGTTACCTTAAAAATATTCAAAACCAAGTCTTGAAACATACTGTAACATATATATTTTTCATATACTGAATATGTACACATATAAAATATTAATCACACTGCATATAAAATTAACTGAAAACTTGTTAAAATGCACATTAAAAGAAACATTCTGAAATAGAAAAATTCGAGGATATTTTAAAAGATTTTCAAGTTAACTTTTTAAAAGCAGTTCTTAAAATATATATGTATGTGTTTATACAAGAAGGCTGAAACAATTTAAAAAGATTTCGCTGCAATATTTTCTGCTTTCTGCTACCGTAAAACGAAGCTGTAACAATCCTAAACTATCCTTTTGGGATAGTTTCTGCTAACAGAAAATAATTCCCAACAAAACCGTCATTGCAGAAATTACATAATTATAAACTTTATATAAGTAAAAAAGTAATAATAATAATAACAAAGTTACATGATGTATTTTGATGACAATAAACAGAACATAGCATACAACATACTGAAATTAACAAAACAGTTGTGACAAGTTTTCATTGCGTTACGGAAGAGATTTTTTTCAAGGTGGCAATTTCCACGCTGATAGCTTCTGTTTCCAGATCAGCTTCTTCTGATAACTTTGCTTTCTTTCTCTCTAGTATAGTAATTTGATCAGCGATGCGTTTACGACTCGCTTTTTCGACTCAACTCCATCTTCTTCGGCACGCATTTTCTTCATACTTTCCTCATACCGCTTCCATAAAGCACAAACAGGTTGAAGCATTTTTTCATTTATTTCCACCGCACAAGGTTCCCCAGAACATTTTACAGAAGCATACACTAGTCTCAATGCTACTATTGAATCTTCACGAAAGTTTTCTACCATCATGTCCTTCTAAATAGAAAAAACACTTTTCAACACTCGCATAAAAATAATAACGTTATTGTCTTTTGTACTATTAACAACTAAATTCCCTGACTTTTCCAGGTTTACCAGGTAAACCTGTTTCTAGTTCATCGCAAAATATATCTTTGTCGTTATCATTGGCCACCTCGGTCAGAACATAGACATTTATTAAAACCGTGTTGCCCCATCGAGTACGATGCGTAACGTACGGTAGTCTCTCGTTTACGAACTCCCAAACTATTCGACCTATGAGGTCATCCAAAAATGGTGCCATTATTCGAATCTCACGTACCTTTACCCCATGAGTCATAATGCAGTTCAACATTTTAATGATTTTAGAACAGATCTAATTCTGTAAAATGTGTTTCTAGCATAGTTCATATAGTAAAATGTGTTTCTAGCATAGTTCATATAGTAAAATGTGTTTCTAGCATAGTTCATATAAGTTCTTCATGAAAATCTTTTGGTTTACGAGATGCAGAGGGTCCAACTTCGAACCCAAAAATGACAATAGTAAATAAAATTAATATTTCTGCACAAATTGTGAAATATTCAAAAAAGTAAAGCTTTGATGCTGGATATCTGTTTCAATCATTAGGATGGATATACGAAGTTAAACCTGATTTCACTGGATGGACTGTGTTGCCAACTGGTATGAAATACATTTATTTCAAGTACCACTGCATATTTTATTGAATAATTGGTATTATCTATTACTTACAAACATGTTATGGTACTCTCTATATAAAACTTTTCTACAAGTTAAATGTTATGTCATTGGATGGACAGTGTTGCAAATGTGTTTTTTTCAAGTGGCACTACATTAGTTTATTAAATAGTTTGTACTTTCTA
This sequence comes from Lepisma saccharinum, assembly GCA_022664845.1. Classification (NCBI taxonomy): domain Eukaryota; kingdom Metazoa; phylum Arthropoda; class Insecta; order Zygentoma; family Lepismatidae; genus Lepisma; species Lepisma saccharinum. The sequence continues at coordinate 71,044 of JAGDQP010002604.1, read as the reverse complement.
GTAATTATAAAGTTACGCAGTGTGACCTGTATAAAACTTTTCCAAATGCTGGTATAAATATCGAACGTATAAAGTGATCCGATTTGAAAGATAACGAGATCTATGTTGGTTTACACTCTTGTTTTTCTATTATTATTTACTAATCTACAAAGGTATTTTTCACTATAATCTAAAATACTAACCAGTACAATGTTTCTAACTTCATGGTGACTCGAAAATATCAAGTCCAATAAACACAGGGTGCGGCAGGCACTTAAGAACAAATTAACGCCCACAGAAAAAAAAAACCACACACACACACTTAACGTTCCGTACAGATGACCACATTAACAGTGGACGACATCATTCAATGAAACCGCCATCAACCGCATTAACAGCCACTACACGCTGCCGAAACTGCCTGCAAGCCGTAATAAGATGGGTCTTGGGGATGTTTGCCTTTGCTTCCACAACAGCTGCCCTGAGAACCGCAACAGTGTTGTGTGGATGTCTTTGGAGTCCCTCTCACCCAGGCCCCATACGTAATAGTTCATTGAGTTAACATCTAGGCAACTTAAGGGGCACATGTTGAGAGTGACATAATCATGAAAATTTTTTGCTATCCATTCTTGGGTTGTATGGGATGGTGCGGAGTCACATACGACCTCCCACGTGCCACAGGGTTTCACAACCGTGTTCAACACTTCGGTGTAACCAACGGCGTTCACTCTGGCACCTTGGTGAAAGAAATATGGACGCATCATGTCGACTCCATTAATCAGGATCCCCAGAACCATCACTGAGACTGGAAATTAGTATGTATGACGGTCGGAACTTTGTCGTGGCTTTTACAAAGCCACGGATCGTTTCTGCGGTTCACATTCTGGTCCTGGTTAGAGATTTTCTCATCGGATAAAAGACATAACATTTCTGACCCCTCCGGAAGTTACAGCTTGTTCAGGAGGCGCTTGGCTTTGGTCAGGCGGTTCTCCGTGGTTCTCTCTGACAAGAACCGTCCTCGGAGCATCACGTACGAAATAAAAACCAGTATAACTTATTACTTCATCCTCTGAAGCAAAAGATCTGGCAGCAATCTTTAGCCAAGGCGTTTGTTCTAAAGTAAAACTGATTTTCAAAAGGCGAAAAGTTTATTCTGGCCTTGTTTTGACTGAGTAAATACAAGATTTCAGATGAAGCTCGTTACTTTTGTTTCAAAATCCAAACAAGGAAGTCATCTTTAAAAGCAAATTTTAACTTGCCTAAACTTCCTCAGGAGCACATCAACATATTATCCGAGTTTACTAACAAGTGCAGGCATGGCTTGGAAAGAAACTCCAACCTACAAACTGGGGATGGAAGAAACTTAGTAGAAGTTTGAAACCAGCTACAATCTCCGAACCTATTGCTCCTAACGACATTCTTCGTTTAATTTCATGCGGCTGCCGGAGATCCGGATACAAATGCACTGCACTAGGATTACTTGCCACAATTCTTCAGCATTTACTGAAGAAAATTAATTAGATTTTTGAAGATCAGTTATAATATCAAACAGAATCAGTGTATACAGTGCAAATTAAGTGAAGTGATGTGTATGTGTGTGATCTGAAGTATATATTCAAAAATACTATATCCACGAAATAGCCCAGAAAGAATGCATACAGTTCTTAGTTTTGGAGCCTCTGTCTTCTGCACTTCAGTTCAAAACTTCAAAGTGAAATCGAGAAGAATTTTGTAAGGTAAGGAGTACAGTTCTTTATTCGACTTCATATTTTCGGGTCACCATGAAGTTAGAAACATTATGAAAAATAACTTTGTAGATTAGGAAAACAAGAGTGTAAACCAACATAGAACTCGTTATCTTTCAAATCGGATCACTTTATGCGTTCGATATTTACACCTGCATTTGGAAAAGTTTTATACAGGATACCTGCGTAACTTTACAAGTACTAGAAAGTACAAACTATTTAATAAACTAATGTAATGCCACTTGAGAAAACACATTTCACACCACATTGGCAACACTGTCCATCCAATGACATCACATTTAACTTGTAGAAAAGTTTTATATAGAGAGTACCATAACATGTTTGTAAGTAATAGGTAATACCAATTATTCAATAAAATATGCAGTGGTACTTGAAATATATGCATTTCATACCAGCTGGCAATACTGTCCAACCAATGAAATCAGGTTTAACTTCGAATATCCATCCCAATGATTGAAAGAGATATCCAGCATCAAAGCTTTACTTTTTTGAATATTTCACAATTTGTGCAGAAATATTAATTTTATTTACTACTGTCATTTTTGGGTTCGAAGTTGGACCCCTGTATCACGTAAACCAAAAGATTTTCGAAAAAAACTTATATGAACTATGCTAGAAACATATTTTACAGGATTACGGTCTGTTCTAAAATCATTGAAATGTTGAACTGTATTAAGACCCGTGGGGTAAAGGTACGCGAGATTCGAATAATGGCACCATTATTTGATGACGTCATAGATCGAATTATGGCTCGATCAGTTTGGGTGTGTGTACTTTTTGAATTCTCACACCTAGGCATCAGTAAGCTGCAAGAGTCCCAATTTTCTTCAGAATTTGTATGATTCATCCCTATTATGACATTTCCCAATCATTCGCAGGTACAGGAACTCAACAGCCTTCAAACTTAACTGGTTGCACGTCCAGTTTTGGTAATAATAAGCTTAACAATATAGGTATCAATTGAAAAATAATGTTATGCTCTCCAACTTTTGAAGGAAACATTTTCGCATATTAGCAATTGCTAAGAAGATACAATGCCGAAAATAAAAAAATGAAGGATTTTTTTTTTTTCAGTGCATATTAACTTTACTCGAAAATCGTTAGGTCTACAAAAAAAGACAAGAGAACTAAAATTGTCGAGTATCCTTTGTAGATGAAAACAGAAAAAAGATCTTACCAATATGTTAATTCCCTCCGGAGATATAGGTGTTTTGCAAAAACACTACAGATTGGAGGTTTGGGGGGGGACTTTTGAGGAAATTCTCCTCTCATGGTGTTCTAACAATAGGCAAAAATTCAACTTTCCCCTAATTAGTTCCAACACAAATCCTTCTTTTTCCGGACTAATGAAGAGAAAAACGGAAATGAGTTCGGTTCGTTTTGTTGACTGGTAAATTTTGTCGACAAGTGGACTTCAGTGATAGCTCATTAAACTGACATGTACATTTCTCCGACGATAATTTCACCAATAATACTTTTCGGTAAACTTTATGGTCAATTACGTAACTTTTGACTATACGAGTGCAATGTTTGTTCAAATCCACAAACATCCATGTCTCAGGCTGTAAGGAAACCCGCGATCTTCCAGACGGTGGCCTCACACCACACTACTTCATTCGGCGATAATTTCATCGACGCTCTAATATCATACTTATAGTGATAATTTTAAGTTTATGATTTTTTAACTATTCGGTACTTCATGAGCATGATGAGCATTAAATATGAGGCAACCAATAAAGTTTTGTCAGATTTTGCCCCTTCAAAGAGAAACGCGTTAATATATGAAATAAAATGCCCCTGAAAAATCAGAAATAAGCAACAATGACCTGTCTCGAACAAACTATGGATCCCACGGTGGTACAACTCAGCGGAACGTAAAAGGCAGAAGTCGTCCGGTGTGTAGCACCTCGTCAAGCATTCAGAACCACCGTCCTCGTAGATGGTTGTCTAACGAATGGAACAAATTGTAATCCGAAGGTGCAATGTGAGAGAAATACATTAGTGTTCCCAAATCAAGTCGGAACATGTGGCTTCGCGTTTCAAGTCTATATTGAAAAAAAAAAAAAAATCATCCAGACTGTACAAATATGAGAAGTCTGCTAACGGATTTCCGAAGAATCATTACGACCGTCACATATCTTACAATTCGCAAACTCCAGTAATTGAAATTGCATCATGTGTTGCAATTCTAGTTTTTAGCACATTAATAGTTCAACAGTCAGTACTTGTCATATTACCTATGAACTGCCACGATGCGCTACGAAGCTATTATTTATTTATTTAATTATTTACGTGGGAAACCTCCAAATATCTTCTTCACATACAACAAACCAAGTGCTATTCTTCTCTGTCAATAGATACCTATCTTCTGTCTTTCTTAACTACTTACTTTTACGTCAAACAGTTTGAGAAAGAACTTTGCGAAGTCTGAAACGTTAATGAAGTGGAATATATTTTCTACCATATTGAAGATCCAGATGTTCCCAACTTCTGTTTCATATTTTTAAAACCTTACGATACTTATGTCTATAAAAGTAAACAGACAATACTCACATTTAAAGGTATAGGGATAGCATTTTTGCCTTCTGTTTCAACGTCGTTTTCATTCATTTCCTTTTGCAACTCTTTTGTCTCGGATTCATCTTTCACAAGTAAGGTTTTTAAATATTCCTCAGTTTCTAATGTTATTTCTCTGAAGTTACTAATCATTTCTACTTGATGAAAGCAATTTTTACAAACACTTTTAGGTAGCCTGTCATCTTTTCGAACCTACAAGTATAGAGAATATATCACAGTTTAGAATGAAGCTTACTGCTTCAATAAGTATTATAGTTCATCAACAATAACAAAAGATTATGAACAAGGAATGACGAGACAGGTACCTAGTTCCAGCTAGTACACAGATATTGCCTGCTTCAGCAACTATCCGCAATACTGCAACTGGACTTATTCCCATCTCCAGTGCTGAAGTTGGGCCGGAGCGCACAGGAACGAAGTTACGGCATCATTAAAAAAAACTTGTAAACTTTATATTTATATGGGCCGGTCTAGTAACTTTGGACTTCGGCCCGTCACGATTCGCCTTTAGCTGTTAAGTGTTAAAATCCACACCCATGCCCCTGCCCGGACTCGAACCCGGGACCTTCGAGCCGATGGCCTACCGCCGCAGACCGCTCGACCACCCGGCCGGCGGCATCATTAAAGTCTAGCCTCGAGAGTTCCTGTACAAATTCAGGGCACTCCAGACGCAATGATCTTAAAAGTATTTTCGAAATATATTTTGGTAATAAATGTAATCTGAACTGTTAATAGCACATCATATTCTTGTATTCTTGTCTTGACAATTTATATTAACAATACAGGCTTTTTTTTTTATGATAATGCATTACTAACGACCATTCTTAAGTATTTAATTTGCTATTGGTTTCGCGTGTTTTAGCCATTATTATGGCTAGAGACAGTAGAATTTCGTGAATAAAGGTGGTTAAATTTCGTGAGTAGAAGGTAAAAATTTCGTGAGCAGAAGGTAAAATTTCGTGAGTACAAGAGTACATTTCTTGAATAGCTAAAAATAAATGATTGTATTGAATGACGATTTCAAATTTTTAACACAAATCTTGCACTAATGCATGCTGGTAAAACCTAAATAACAATGCATTTTTTTCACATACGTCTTACACATTTGGAAAAACAAATATCCAACTTTTAATAAACACATGTACAACTATGAAGGAATGTCTTTCTTAATCATTCAGTTCAACTTTCATGAACATATGATGAACAGTTAAATTTTTCATGCTCAGATTTGATTGTTGAGCAGCACACAGGAAAACTTTGAATAATACCTCACAGGCTGCATTTCGAACTTTACTTTAATCTTTCCGATAGCGAGATTTACACTGGCGTGATATCTTACATGTTCGACTTGTTTTCACAAAGCTTTTCACTGCGAATACCGTTAAACGCATACAATGAATGGCCCTGTGATAATGTAGTTCGTATTTTCCCGCTAGATGGCAAACTATGTTCGCAAAATTGCTGCCATCAATGGAGGATAAAATGTACTACATTCTAACATTCTCTGTGCTATGGCAATCCGATGATAGGTTTCTGAAGACGAATTATATTTTTCCGATTGTTTAGGCATTATTTTTCGTGAATGAATCAATAAAAATTATGTAATTTCGTGAGTAGTGTTCAGAATTGGTGGATGGAAGCAAAATGTCCAAATTTCGCGAGTTGAAAATAACATTTTCACAGTGTTAACATTCATCTATGTATTACATGCGATTTCTTGAGTGTTTAAAATTTTCGCGAGTCGCGAAATTCTACTGTCTCTAGTTATGGCGCTCTTCAATCACATCCTTCATGTTAAAAGGTACACTGGTTATCCTCTTTGCTACTGTAAAATTTACTGACCAAGTCTCCCGCATTGTTCCGCAACGTACGTTATTATGCCGCGGAACACATTACAAAGGACACTGTGTTGCGAACAAAAAAGGTTGAGAACCATTGGTTTAGAAGGTACACAGTTCCTGTTCCAATACATAATCACGACATTTCCTTACGTATTGTTGTTATGGAATGTATAACTAAATAGTGTAAACGAATAATTCATGGAACAGTAATGAAAAAATGCTGCTTGAAGTCCGCTGAATTTTAATTTTAATTATGACCTTTAGGCATCTAGGCTCAGGCCGGGATAGGGGAGAGGAAAGGATTCGGGAAGGTTTCGGCCAGGGCCTATGTTGAAGGTGCCATCCTGGAATTTTCCTGGTGTGACCGAGGAAACCCCCTGGAAAAAGCTGTCAGGATGGTCGGTCGTTGGGATCGAACTAACGACCTCCCGAATGCTACACCAACGCCATACCATTGATCTACGGCGGCTAGCTGCTTGAAGTCCGCCATTACACTATTGACTGAATTGATATTAACATCCTTAACCAGCTGGTGTGCTTCTAAGGATAAGACCTACAGTTTTTGGTAACGTAGACTCCGAACCACTCCGTTCAATGGGCCCCGATAGGAATTGATTACACTATTGTTATCAGTTGCTTGATTAAACAAATAACACGTATTAAATTCGATTTGCGCACTGCAATTAGTGGTGATACTTTTGAATAGCGGCAGTATACTGTAAACAACATGAGTCATGTACATAAATGTTACTAACAATTTAAAATCGCGTCGGATACGAAGTTACTCGAACTACTACAAAACGATAAAAGTGCTAAGATCCTAAACTTTGGATTTTTCTTTTTTTATGCTGTCTACAAACATCGCCTTGCTATGAGACTATCCTTTGGAAAGTGCCCTTTGTAAACTAAATTCTGTGAAAAATTTCGAAATTTATTATTTCTTAGTAATAGTGCAGACTGTACTGACGGAAAACAAATAAGCATGTGGGGAAACATTTAAATCATATGATGATGAATTACCACATAAATACCTATTTCGTTGTAGTAAATCCATTCGTGGTACTTCTTGGTTTACAAAAATCCACTCAAATCTAGAAGAAATATTGATATTACCATGTGAAATAGTTTAACGAACTCTTCACGATCATATCGTAGATAAATACAAATAGTTATCTTCCTGTTCTAGGTTAGAACTAATTTGTGAAAGTAGTAGTAATTGTACAGTACCCTGAAACATCCAGTCAGAAGAAACATGGCCCAAGAAATGTAGTAGGAGCTGATAACAGACAGTAAGATTGGTAAAAGAAAATATATTTTGTAGAAGGCAACTAGCTTTGAATCTATTTGTGACCTTTAGCCTTCTTTTGTTCAGACCAGGATAGGTAGGGAAAAAGATTCGGGAAAGATTTATCCAGGGTCTAAGTTAAAGATTCCAACCCGACATTTGCCTGCTGTGACTGAGGAAAGCCTTAAAGCGAATAGGTACTTGAGGGTATTGAAGGTAGGTATATGTTGCCTTGTAGCCCTCTTCGTCCTCCAGATACATACGTTTCTTTCGTCTTAAAGTTGACAGGAAAATGTGTCATTATTATCAGGGATTGTCGAAATGAATTTACTGAAGCACAACTGTCCATATCTCATCTTTAATGACAAAATTAATTAATTCCGCTGATACAACAGGGGCTGACACAAATTCGATTGAACTAACTTGGCGACAGGTTAAATATAATCCTCTTGCCTAACCGTTGTCAGGATTTTGTCAAATCTCAGTGGGTTGCACATCTGACTACAAATCGTACCGGGTTCAAATTCCCGACGGGACGTTGAGAGTTTTCTTCGGTGCTTCCGTGCCTGACGTTATGAGATGCACTAGCCTCCTATCACTCGGTGAGGTAAAGGCGGTCGAGCGTGGTACTGACCTCCCCAGTTCACCTCGTGCCGTAGGTTTAGAATATGTCAAGCGCCACTTTCGCATACCCATGCGCTGCTCACGGCGCGTGCACATAGCACAGGGGATATACCTATACCTTTACATGTTTAAAAAGAATCATGCTTCTAAAATGTTTATGCATGATTACATAATTGCAGTTGCACACGCATAGATGCTTTCTCCCAATGTTTACAAGTATTATTTTCTTAACCAACCAATTTTAATTACTGCTACCGTTTATTTATAGTGACATGTGAATTTGTTTATTTGTATTTTAACATTAGTTTATATACCGTCTGTTTATTGTTCGTTTCCAGAATTAAAGAATTGTCCTTTAATTGATAACCACTACGAATGTTTCATTACCTATCTTGAAACTTTTTACCACCTGATGGGGGTTGAGACGTTGCTTTTCTTCTTCTTCTTCTTCTTTTTTAAAGAAGGAATAAATTTAAAGGTTAAGTTTTACAGGACGCTTTTTGGCAATGGTTTGCCACTTAGAAAACTGAGAAATAAAAAAGTAGGGGAGGGCTACAGCTAGTATTTAGCACTTGGAAAAATTTATTAAAACACTGGTGCTTTAAGATTTAAGCTTAAATAGCTATTGATAATTTTTTTATTTAGTTTGCATGAAATGAGGATTTAACTTAATTAATATATTAAATATTTACTGTTCGTGGGCACTATTTAAACTATTTTTTTGAAACTTAGGAGTTATTAGCTTTTTATTAGTTTATAGGCAATTTATACATGTTAAATGCTTTATTTATAGCAACAATTTATTTTAACATTGATGAATTATATTTATATATAAATTTTATTATGCTTTTAGTACTATTTAGACTGAGCGCATTGGTAAAACTTTTAAGAGTACGTTTTAGCATTAATTGTATTATATAATTTTGAAGTATATTTATAACAGAACTTTTATAACAATAGTAGAGAATAAAAGACTTGGAACTTTAGCATTAATTAATGGATAAGATAAGATAAAATGAATTTTATGGGCGGTAACAGCACTATGCCCGTCCCGATACGGGGAAGACCCTTATCTTAGTCACGTCAAAACTTAGTTGTTTATTAAAATAATAAAGAATAAATAAAAGGTTTTCACACTCAGCCTACTGGTGTAAATGGCAACTATAACGAGGAAGCCTGTAAATGGGCCCTCACAAGATAAAACAAAAATATACTATAAAACTTAACAGCTAAGGAGCATAATCATATAAAACAAACGGAAATCATAAAACTCTGCAAAAACAAGTAAAAATATTAACATTTAAGTTTATATCTGGGTTTCCCTTTCCTTCCCACGAGATTAAAATCCAAATCCATCAGGTGGTCCTCAACCATGTCGGAAGCCAAAGATGAACTTGGTTGAGCGATAGTATGTGCAGACTCTTCCTGAGCTAATTGAGCAGACAAAACGTTCGTCAAAGTCTTAATGCTTGTAGCGAGAGGCGAAGTTCGAGCTAATTTGGAGACTTTATAAGGACTAAAAGTAGTCTTAACCCGTGGAGTTTTAGAACTTTGCACAGGTGTTTTTTGTCCCTGACTCTGTGTCGGCATATTGCGAGAAGTCTCTGATCCTTTGGGAGGCTGCGAAGGGTCTACATACACATCAGACTCGGTTTGAGTTGATACATTAACTGTCTGGATATCAACCGAGACAATTTTAACTGGTATCCTGGCTACAACATGGGAAAACGCACCAGAGGGAAGGGTGCGCTGAGACACACTTAATCGACGTTTAGCATCACCAGCGGATATTTTCTCTAATACCATCAGCTCTCGAATTCGTTTTTCCTCCTGAAAAATAAGACAGTAACGCGACCAGGCCGTGTGATCACCCTTGCAATTAACACACTGAGGTTTCAGTGACTTACAAGGATCCGCACCATGGCTACTGGTTCCGCAAATTGCACATACAGCAGAGGTCGCCTTACACGACGTGCTGGTGTGTCCATAGTGCTGACATTTAAAGCAGCGGAGCGGACTGGGTATATAAGGACGGACAGGTAAGCAATAGAATGCTGCCTTCACGTCCTTAGGAAGCTGTGGCATGGCAAATGTCAAAATTAATGATCCTGTGGGTTGTAATTGTCCAGTCTTCCTGCTGTTGATGCGTTTAACATTCACTACGCCTTGACTGGCGAGTTCTCTTTTAATCTCCTCTCAGGAACATCTTGAAGATCCCAACAATTTATTACGCCCTGTGTAAAATTCAGTTGGCGGTGTGGCTCAACTACAACTTCAAGTTCCAATTGATGTCATTTTCAGGAGATTATTTGTCTGTTTGTCAGTAGATGTCTCCACTAATAAGGTGCCATTCCGAAGCTTTCTAACATTGTGTAGCTCGCCTGCAACATAAGTAAGTTGTCTTTGAATTATAAAAGGGGATATCTTCTTCAAACCACCTGGATTGTCTGTTTCGTTCTTTACTTTAAATATCGTGTGATTGTTGGTACAATACTTGTCTGTTCCTCTACTTCTAGTTTCTCTTCCTTGTCATTGGTAGATTCATTAGCTGTATGCGCCTTCTTACTTACGTCAGTGACTTTTTCTTCATCCTGTCTCTTCTTTCTCTGTTTTTCTTTTGGCGAAGGCGATTTATTTTTAGGATGTGGTGCAGCCATGGTGAATTAAAGCCGTAAATGCCCACACTTCTCCGTCTTCGTTCTGAGGAGCCAACGAGACTGCCGGGTACTACCATCATCACCCTTGTCAGCAAGCTGGAAATCGAGGCGAAGTCCACTGATTTGGCATCGAAATCACTTGCACTCCCGACTGATGGATACTTGGGACACCCACTCCCCCAGAGTGTTGGCGAGACCAAAGGTCCGAAGAGCTCCCCGATGGCGCACTTCCCAGTCTCAACGAGCTACACCATCCAAAATCTGCTGTTAAGAACTAGGCGCTATCCAATGGTTCCGCCCCCTTTCCTCTGGGCCATCGTCAGTGCAAGTACATCCTGTCACATCCTTGAGCATTGCGTGGAGGCGCAACTCACAGCACAACAGGAGATGAAATGATGAATATCTGTGGATGAAAATGAAGTGAATGTAACTCCTCTCTGCTGGTCCTCCTTTCAAGCAGCGTAGGTGTTTAGCTGCGAGGGCTGATTGCAGCCAGCAAAAGCCGGCTGGACGATGGGGTCACCAATTCCCTACGCCGTATACGAGCAGCGATGGTCTGCCGCTCGGGCTATGTGATGGTGTCATCACGTTGCGGTCCATAGACCTGCGATGAGATCGCCAATCCCCTACGCTAGTGGGAAGTAAAAATTCTCAACAGAGACGTACTCTGGCTCTGCTGTTGGACTTCCCATAGAGAGCAACGATATTAGCAGCTGCCAGGGCTGACTGCAGCTAGTAAAACTAACTGGGCGATGGGGGCGCCACTTCCCGACGCCGGGATTAATTAATGGACTAACACGAGATATTTGCATTTAGCAGTAGTGGAACATACTTGACAAAACTTAAGAACAAAACTTTTATTACAAGCATTAAGCCAGCAGGGCAACAGAATTTTTAAAATGCTTGGACTATTTAAAAAAAAAAAATAAAACTTAACAAAAACTAAGGCCTCTAAATATACTGGCAAATTAAAAGCATTAACTATACTTTTTGACTAGTAGTTTATTTTCTTAAAAGTTTTTTTTAAGTAATATGTTATTTTTAAGAGAACTTGTAGAACTTAGCAGCTTTTAAAACGTTTAAAATAACATTATTACTAAATGCTTTAAGGTAGTGTAAGATTTTTGACTGACACAAGTTTGCACAAGAAATATACATAAAACAGTACGTTTAGTACATTAATTTACTGTTATTATTTTGTTTTTGTTGACTGGCATAAACACTATTTTGTTACTAAAAATTAATAATAAAATAAAATGACTACACACGAATTTCAGGACAGTCTGCACTAACAACTAAACTTTAATCACAAATAAAAATAGACCTTGTATCAACAAATTATAGGCAAGGAAGAAATTTACTATTTTTTATTATTTAGCAACCATTTAGAAATAAATACTCCAATTAGCTACGTATTAACAACATACAAATTGGAGTGGACATAGTTCAGAAAAACCTAGCCTAAGCCAGGAAAATAAAAACAAGGTTATTTGCAAAGCAAGCACGATAATGACAAAAGCATTATAAAAAAAAGTGAAGTGTAGTGTTAATAACCGAGCGATTTAACTTATAATACATGTGTAGCAATAGAGATGAAGTGAACGGTGACAACAATTTTGCATAGCAAGGGTAACAATAACAATATGCAAAAAAAGGAGGTTAATTTAATGAACTTTGAGTTAAAAAGTTGGCTTAAACGTAGGAGACTCAAAGTACAGATCTTACTTATAAACCATAGCGGGGTGTAACAATTAAACTGTAATCACATTGCTAGAAAAAGCAAAGTAACCAAATTTAATAAAAGCCTTAATAGACAGGATAGACATAATAAACCAAACCTTGTAAACATCAGGTACAAACTTGTACTTTGTGAACTTCGCTCTCTTCCTCTATACTTGAAAAAGTGTGAATACACGAAATATAGTGACTTTTTTATGTGCATATGTGTGATCTAATGTGTAACCTGTAAGTATTATCCTTTTTTCTCTTTCATTTGTCTTAAATTGCCTTCCCGGCTTTCCTTTGTGTATATATATACCATTATAAACACTAAAATTAGTACAAGAAAATCTAATTTTATTTCGGTTACCATCACATATTGGTTATCAAAATGGAATTACCCCTCTGGGTCATTATTATTTTACATTAACAAACAATCTATAACCGTGTATTTACTTTACAGTATAACCTTTTAGAGGTTAAAGCATCATATTTATAAACTAGCATTATAATTAACATGGTTACGCTATAAACAGTTTAGTACATTAAAGTGAACTTTAATACAGGCAATTTTAACCACTTAAAACTTTATTCTACAACGATGTTTTGAGCTATGCATTTGATAATTTTTTAGCAAGGTTTGCTTGTACAAGTAATGTTAACTTGGTTATTATTTACTTTAAAACAACAAAATAAACGGTTACAAAAATATATTATTCTTTGTTAAAAATAATACTTAATGCTTTAAAATGTTTTTATATTCTAGCTATTAACTTTACATATCTCCCGCAAAAGTAAAGTAGTGTTACAAAATTAGTTTGCAGCTAAAAACTTACTTAATATTTAGCGGTAAAAATGGTACTAAGAGCTGCACCACATGGCTTTAAAGTTGGGGAAATTACAGTTTTAGGCTGATATATTACTTGTAATTACAGCCATGCACCAACTTTATTATTTTACTTGTTTTAAAGGGGTTGAGTTTTAAACTAAACCAAAATTGTTCGAAGAAACGAAATGGCGGTACTGGTAACGGCGTGATCGAGACTGTTCATTTCTAGAAGACTAAAACTATGTCTTTAACATGGATGGTTTTCTATATAAAGTTACCTTAATTTCGCAGGCTTTCGATACTTTTTACCTTAAAACATTACTTAATTTAAAAAACGTAGCTGATTTCTTTTTTTATATTTTATAAAATTAAGTTACCACAATACCTGCGGTAACGGATTAGTACCCAGAAAATTCTGGGAACAAAATTTTTTGAAATTACAAATAAAACACTTTCGAAAAAGCAAAAGTACACAGTAAACAAATAATGTCACAAAAAAAAAAAAAACCAACAACGAATGCATTTTAAAAAAACAGCAGCAATAAAATTTAAAATGAACCAAGTAAATAAATTTTGAAAATTTTTTATTAACATAAATGAAAAAAGTATTAAAAAACACAAAATCAAAAGGAAGCAACAAGCGACTACTACAATCTCGTTATCAAATATATATATATAATTCCTCCAGCCTTAAGTTAGTTAGTTTCAGTCACTTCTGATTAGCTTAATATAAATAATTTACCATGTATTTCACAGTTCAGACCCATTGCCCCAATTAGAGAGGATTCGATCATGCGAAATCAAAAATGTTATGCAATTGATTTATTGTTACTTGTAGCAGTGAATCGCAAATGTGAACCGTGTACCGGTACTTTCTATCATAGATTAAATAATAACATAGATTTGTACAGCTTACCTATTTTCGCCTGCGCAAAGACTGATGTTTTCTTTTCCTTAAGAGAGTGTAATTTCGAACCTTGCCGGTAGGTGGTTCTAGGGGCTACTAGTAGAAAGAACCAGCGACTGAAAGTGGTCTCCAGAGTCACCTAACGTCAATGTTCAAAATCACGTGCTCCTTAGCGCAGACGAAAATAGGTAGGTGGTATAAATTTACGGTTCTATTATCTACTTGCTTTAAATGGGTCATGCGATACACGAAATTAGGTTTGAAAGTTATAAGGAATGTTTTCAACTTAAGATGCTATGAAGGACTTAATCTATTCTATTCCTTCTTTTCTAGTGTACTTTAAACAGAAACCATTCCGTTGGGTAATGATTCATCACATGCCAGAAGTTGAGTCAAACTGTTTGGTGCATTTCCAAAGTTAAATTCAAAAGTCTCGATCTTCAAATAACACTGGTCGACAGTGAATTTTTTTTTTTCATGAAACAAGGTGTTCCTTATAGTTTTCGAGCTGCTGAAAACGAATCTGAACTTAATTTTGGTCCTGCACCCTCAGATTTTGAAATAATGTCAGTTATAGTAGATTTTGGTTTAAATTTTAAGGAAATCACAGAACTTCAGGTTTGAAGCTTCTGTGCTCCTTTCCTAACTATCCCAGAATAACAAATGATACCTCGTTGGAAAGCGTATGGAACACAAATTCCAACGGTAAACATTTAGGACCCATCGCGCTCAATTTGTAGTAGAAGAAGAAACAAATATTGAAAAAACTGGAAAAATAAACGGGTTTTTTGAGGAAATTTAGAAACGTTTGTAACACTGACAGTCACGCTACGCAAACATAAGCTCAGTAACCTATACCCTATACATAAAGGGGTAATATATTAAAAAAATCAGAGAGATAGCTCAAACAGAAGGGGAGTAAAAGAGAGTAGAAGTACTGTAATTTTAAAGAACGTGAAAATTTAATATTTGGAGAAATTGAGAAAAGTTTGCAACACTTGCATTTGCGATACTCACACATAAGCTCAGTAACTAACACTTCATACATTCAAGTAAAATACTCACAGATGTTACCTGAACAGAAGTTCAGAAGATTTTGCTAAATTAAGTTACCATGTATGTAAATTGTCAACGATTGTTTTGTAAAATTTCAGCGTTTTTATGGCGAAAAGAAACATGGTCAGAATTTCTTGAATTACACCCAATGCAATTTGTGAGATAAAAGCAATATTGTATGTTGATATAGAATGCAAACAATGCAAAACCAACATGTCAGAGATTGAAGTCTGGCAACATTGTATTTTTCCTCCCTCCCAGCCACCCCTCTACTGTTGCTCAGTTGTCTGCAGGTTTGAGTGTGGTGCAGGGAGTTTGTGCGCGTCTTTCTGTCGTGTAAGTGTTTTTGTGACTGTCACAATGCCTCGCGAGTGCGTTAACCACCCAGATACTTTTTGTTATGTCTGTGGAGAATACATAGTTAAGGCTAAGAGGGAAAAATTAACACCTTTGGTGAAGAAGGCTTACGAACCATACTTCGACAGCAAAGTTGATGAAGATAGGCAGTGGGTACCTAGTACAATATGTAATAACTGTGCTTCGCGTCTCCGGTCGTGGTTGAAAAACAAACGTCAAGCTAAAATGTCATTTGGTGTTCCGATGATATGGCGCGAGCCAGTCAACCACGTAAGTGACTGTTACTTCTGTGCTGTAAACATTCAAGGCATGAAAGGGAAGGACAGGAAAAAAATGAACTATATTGCGTCTGCAATTAGACCTGTCAAACACAGTGATAACGTTCCGGTTCCTGTACCTCCAACAACATGGTCTCTGGAAGAGGATAAAACAAACGTAGCTTCTTCAGAATTGGATAGCTCAGCATCAGATTTTGAATTTGAAGAGAGAAACAAGCCACATTTTGTAACACAAAGTGATTTAAATGACCTTGTGCGAGATTTGAAACTAACCAAGTCGCAGGCTGAAATTCTTGGATCCAGACTTAAACAATGGAATTTACTTGACGTAAGTGCCACCGTTTGTTCATACAGGAAACGACATGAACCATTCAGTGTTTTTTTCAACAGGAAGATACACTTTGTTTTTGTTCTGATGTCAATGGTTTCTTTGCTGCTCTAGGTACGACTCATGTGGCAGAGGAGTGGAGACTTTTTATCGACTCCTCAAAGAGCAGTCTTAAGGCTGTTTTAATACACAATGGCAATATCCTCCCAACTGTACCAATTGCTTATGCCACACAGGTGAAAGAAACATATGATATCATGAACCTTATATTAAACAAAGTTCAGTACAACGTTCAGTGGCACATTGTTGCCGATTTCAAAGTTATAGGCATACTTACAGGACTACAGAGTGGATACACGAAACATTGCTGTTTCTTATGCGAATGGGACTCTCGAGCACGAGATAGTCACTATCAGAGGAAAGAATGGCCACGACGCAGTACAATGCAGGTAGGTGTTAAGAATGTTGCAAACCCCCCTCTAGTTCCATCTGAAGATATATATCTCCCTCCACTCCATACAAAACTTGGCCTTATGAAATCTTTTGTGGTTGCAATGGACAAGCGCGGAGCTGGATTTCAGTATTTGGCACGTAAATTTCCAAATCTCAGCGTCAACAAAGTGACGGCTGGTGTGTTCGTCGGCCCCCAGATAAGAGATCTAATGCGGGACCTTGACTTTGATGCAGCGCTTAGCCCTCTTGAACTGCAGTGTTGGGTATCATTCAAGGGTATGTGTTCAGGTTTCTTAGGCAAGACAAAGGCTGAGAACTACAAAACACTCGTGGACAATTTGTTGAATAGTTACGAAAAGCATGGATGCAACATGTCGCTGAAAATGCACTTTCTACACAGTCATCTAGACTTCTTTCCACCTAATCTCGGCGACGTAAGTGATGAGCATGGCGAAAAGTTTCACCAAACAATAGCATCAATGGAGAGACGTTACCAAAGTGGGTGGAAACCGAATATGCTTGCGGACTATTGTTGGGGTTTGCTTAGGGACACCGAAGACACCCACAGGAGGAAGTTCAAACGGAAAACAATGAACTAAGTCATAGCCTCCTATATGTTCCTAGCCATGAAGTGAAAATGGCAACACCGCTTTATCTGTCACAGGTAGTCCGATGGTCCAGCCTCACAGTTGTACAGGAAATGCAGAAAACAAAGCTGCAATACTAATTACACCATGCGTGATGATGTGTATTTATTTTACGATTACCAGAATTTAGTCTATGG
The DNA here is from genome assembly GCA_022664845.1 of Lepisma saccharinum. Taxonomy (NCBI): domain Eukaryota; kingdom Metazoa; phylum Arthropoda; class Insecta; order Zygentoma; family Lepismatidae; genus Lepisma; species Lepisma saccharinum. Next base: position 53,604 of record JAGDQP010002604.1, on the reverse strand, counting down.
CATATATTTTGCAAAAGAAGGGCTGTGGGAAAATTACAATAAATTTCAAAAATCCTGAAAAATAGATACACGTTTGATACGAATATTTAGAATGATTTTTAATATGACAAAGAAACGCTCATGCTACATTCTCCTCACTTCAAATCTTGTCAATGCAGAGACTGGGCCAGGGTTTCCGCACGGATTATCAGTTTCGGGGGTGTAAGTGAAATTTTGTACGGTTTCTATAGATTTTTCACAGCAAAAGTTTTAAAAATGGGTGGATGTTGTCGAGACTTTTGAGGGGAGGTGGAGTAAACCTGGCGGCATAACTGGCCTGGGCTATATAAGTAATTGGCAAGGATGTTGATAACTGGTTCACCATATGTGTAACATTAAGAATTCTTAAGTACAAGGGCCAAAGTGTTACTAAATAGCATTCCTGAATTTTATTTATTGCCTTTAGGCATCTGAGGCTCAGGCCGGGATAGAGGAGGGAGCAGGATTCCGGAAGGTAACGGCCAGTCTATTTTGAATGTATCATCCCGGCATTTGGCTGGTGTGACTGAGGAAAAACCTGTCAGGATGGTCAGCCGATGGGATCGAACTCACGACCTCCTGAATGCTACGCCAACGCTCTACCACTGAGCTACGTTGGCTCGGTGAAATTGCATTCCCCACATCGTAAGTAAGTTGATTTGAATTGTAGGCATCACTTCCGAAAGTGGCCCGGATATTTTTACACTGGAATTCCAAACTTTCTCGTGTGAATTACATAAATATCTTCCTTCATAAGTGACAAGTGATAATTCCTGCACGTTTCTACTTCCTTTTGACTCCCAAAATATAAGTTATGTAAAGAAGTGAAGCCAAAGTTAGATCGCAACCACAACATAGGCCCTACAGACAACCAACTATTTCACATTTGCTTTGTTGAGGAGCTTCTACGGACGGGACCTACAATTTTTGGTAAAGTGGACTCCGAATCACTGTGTTCAAGTTCCTCCTCAGCGGATTTGAACCCGCAATCATGCGCACAGAAGGAGAGCTCTCAGACCACTACACTAAGTGACTGTCTTTAACTTGCTATTTCTAAAAAAAAAAAAAACTTTACTTAACCTGAAGTCAGTAATATGTATGTATGGTGGGCAGTTAAGATCCTTATCAGACTGCATTAAAAAAGAAAAGTGGTGACAGTTGATATTAAGACTGTCGTTCGGAATATCCGTAGTTTGATTTCCAGCCGGGCACTAATAACTGTAGGTTGGTTTTCATGAAAACTGAGATCAGGGAACCGGTGATGTATAAGTATGCAGTTGGAGATTAATTTTTACTAAAATGGAAAAAAAAAAAAAAAATCCGAATAAGAAATCTACCACGTGAAAAATGTTTTCAACGTTTCTACTTCTTCCCAAATAAAATTGAATTTTGTTTTAAAAAATAATAATAATAAACTAAACTCGCTCTAGAATCCAATAAGGACCAACCCAGTCCACAAGGGTTTTTGGTGTTATGTGGAATCAGGACATCAGCTGATTTTTTTAGGTTTTCCTGACCAGAGTTCACTACTATTTTATTTGAACATTTTTCCAATTGTCCAACGAGGCTGGGTAAACACCAAGCGCCCGGCGTGGATTGAACCCTCGAACTTTGTAGTCCTTTAAAGGGCCTAAATCAAGCTGATTTCTTACAATTTTCTTTCTTAATCATTATTAAAAGTTTGCATATACCCTGAACTAATCAAATAAATGAACCGGGACGAAAATTCAAAAATAGAAAATCCGCACGATCAAGCCTTCTAAAGGGTAATGAACTTCCCTATCTGAAGTCCCTAGGTTGAAATTCGTAACAGCTACGTATATGTTAAATTTGTGGAAAAAATACATGTGAAAGATAGGGAGATTCTCCCGCCGTCTATTGACAGATGCAAACTCTTTTGAGCCACCTTAACGGAAACTGGTAAACTGCTTGATCTCTTGCTACACTAAGTCCATCCCTGCACAGGTACTCAAAATACGGCTTATGTTATTCCCTTTACCAGCTACCACTAAACTTACGCATTCCTAACATTTCACTTTATTTCTAACACAATGTGCTGCATAACCAGCCACATAGATTTTCGAATCCTCATTTATGTCGTTAGATTCCAAATAGGACGACTTTAATACACATTCTAGGTCACTGGTGTCACAAGGCTTGTCAAAACTGTAATCCTGCAAATCTTCAGTACTAGGTAGCCTTAATACATGTTGTAACCTACTTTTTGACTCTGATTCTACTATCTGCCATCTGAACGAAAACTGCATCTTATTAACTGGTTTGGTTCCTAGCGTTTTGATTTATTGATGTGTAAAGGTTTGAATTATATTTTGCACTGGGATTTCTTAAATCATACATAAAGAAATCCGAGTGCAAAATATCAGTCAAATCTTAACACATCAGTAATTCAAAACGCTAGCAAAGAATGCAACTTAAAATAAAT